>PVJX010009288.1:0-61577 GCA_004027295.1 Dolichotis patagonum | reverse complement strand
AATAATCAAACCAGAGTGGGTATCTTAGTGAATCTTGTCATCTTCAGTGTAGTTGCCTATACTCTTAGACTTGATGCTATCCATCACAACAGATTAAAATAAAATCAGTCAATACAAAGTAGCAATCTAACAAACCAGATTCAAATAAGATCAGCCATAATGAGACAGTGTAAGTTATAAAGGGCTTCAGATTAAGTTGATAGGAAAATTAGGGGTGATTACCATAATATGTCCTCTTATTTTTGGGATAGCTGACCATGTCCTCAAGTCTAGTGTAACTAGACAAACTGGAACAGCCCATAATCCATCCAAGCAGAGTGGTGGGAATAATGTAAATTTTAAATCTTGTTACCCCATTAACAATATCCTCTGCCTCCCTTTTTTAGACAATTCCTCCCCTTTCACTCCCATGGGGTGCACTGCTTGTTTTGGGTCCCACTACCTCCCTATATAGAGCAGCTCAATGGACCCTATCTCCTGATCTACTCTGCCTGTGTTTCTCTCTGTTAGTATTTCAAGCCCTCTATACTAGAGATTATAGCCAATCTTCTCTGCCTCATTTCTGCTATTCTATTTTTATGCCATTGATAGTCTATTTTTCTCTTCCACTTCACTGTCTGCCTTGTTCACTGAGGCCTCTCTGCCACTGTTCCTGAAATGCTCGTATTCTTATTCTCTCTCCCTAGAATGTCCTTCAGTATCTTTTGTAGGGTTGGACTGGTTAAACTCTCATATTTATGTAAGTTAATTGTTCATGAGGCTACAAAGACAATTCACTGAAGTCTTCTCAACAAACAGTACAAGGATATACAAATATTAACTTTAATCCCTACCTTATACCACATACAATATTCAAAATGGATCATAGACTCATAAAAATTACAGATTCTTTAAAGAAAATAAAAAGATAAACCATGATCTTCAGTCAGGGAGTGTTTTCTTATAACAGCACAAGTGATAAAAGAAAAATACAGGATATTGGATCCCATTAAAATTATAAAGTTTTGTGCTTCTAAGTACATGATAGAAAAAAGTGCAAAAGCAAACCCAACTATTTCTTGAATGAGAGAAAATACTTGCAAACCATAAATATAATTAGACACTGGTGTTCAAAATATACAAAGGGCATTTACCAGTCCATGATATGACACAGTCCAATTTTAAAATGAGAAAAGGATTGGAATAGATATAAACATGGCAAATAAGTATGAAAAGATACTGAGCAACATTAATCACTAGGGAAATGCTAATCAAAACCATAGTAACATGCCATTTTGTACCTACTGGGAAGACAACAATTTTTTAAAAGACAGTAACAAATATAGTGAGGATGTAGGCAAATTAGACACTTTACACATTAGTGCTATCAGGCTTGTAAAATAATATATTTGGATAGAACACATTTTGTAAGTCCCTTAAAATGTAAAACACTAGAGTTCGATATGATCTAGTAATTCTGCTCCTGTGTGTACAACAGTGATGAAAACACACCCACAAACACAGACGTTCAGAAAAAGCATTATTTATAATAACCAAAACCAGAAATACATAAAATGTTTATCAAATCATGAATGGAAAACAAAATATGGCATATTCATACAACGGGATATTTTTCTGACCATGTGAAGGAATAAAGTACTGACAAGTTGCAACAGATGAATTTTGTAAACACTATGATAAGTGAAATAAGTCATTGTAGTTGCTCCATCTACTGGGATATTGTACAGTGCTTAAGCAATATGGTATATTGATGAAGACACTGCAGGTAGTGTGATAGAGAGAAGAGGACTGGAAAGATAGGGCAGCCCTGGAGGATTCTTATGTGACAAAGGCACAAAATGCAATACAGCTAATACGGAGTATGACGTGGGAGATAAGTTTTGAAAGAGAATGCAGAAGACCAGTGAACCCCACATGAGTTCAATGCGTTTTTATGGCAAAGTTTATATTCTGAACTGTAAAGAGAGAAACCAATCCCTAAAGTACAAGAACTAGTTTCTATTATTAAATACGGCAGAAGTAATGACATGGTGTGGTTTTTGTTGCTTTTCTAAATGCACAGTCATGCGGCACGCCATGACAAATAAAAGACGGTATGACAGGATATTAACAGTGAAAAATGGTCTCTTGATGCAAAGGAAATGAGGAAAAGAGGCTTTTTTCACTCAGACAACTGACCCAAAGCACTGATCATAAAGTACACACATCTTCTTAAATTTAAAAAGTATAAAACATATATTGCTCTCAGCTGTCCTCATAGTCACTGTATGGGTCATGAACAGTAAATATTTAAAGGGAACAGAGAGGAAAATAGAGGCTCAAAAAAGTGAAGATGCTCACTTTGAAACAAAATTCACCATAGAGATGATTTTTTTTTTGCTTCTGTCCAAGAAATCTATGCTACAGAACAAAATGCCTGGAACACAAATATTGTTCAATAAGTGTTATCTGAATGAGAAAGTGTATGCTCATGAAGTGCTCACAATATAAACAATACTATTATTTTTGGAGAAATGTTTCAGATGATAACTGAAAACTCTGTTGATAGAACTTTAGTACTGGGTTTCTTACTTCTAAGATTTTTTGCAACATATTGATTTGCCCATCACTTTTTTTTGCCAGATTTCTACCCTTCCAAAAAATTATGTTATGGTACAATGCCATTTTAACAATGTAAATGGCATGTGGTTTTTTAAAAATGTGATACGGCATATACATTTATTTTTGCAATGTATTTTTCCAAGGAACTCAAAAATGAAAGGAATAACATGCCTGTTCTTTTAGAAATATCAATGAATCTAATAATACAACACTGGAATGTTCATGATATATTTAACACAAGAAACACACATATAAACTCAAAAAATTTTAACTTAAACCTGAGAGGATAATTTGAGCTTAATAAAATTGCTATCATTTAATAGTTATCTTTCACAAAGTAATCAGACACAAAATATTTGTTTTACAAATCATTCCAAAGGGATTTCATTTGCCTGAGTCTCAACTATGTGCATTTACAGTTAATGTACGTATTTTCTACCACTATGTTTTCAATAAAGACATGATTGCTAATATTTAGTATCTTGGATTCCAACTCACATATTTGAAACATGAAGTTATTTAAAGGATATTAGGGGATCCAAAGAAGCTAAAAAAATAAACTGTATTTCTGAGAAAAAAAAATGTGAAAGTAACCTGAAAATTAAACAGTATTGTTGTGTACCTATTATTCCAATAATTGGTTACACAAATGAACACAATTCTTTTAAGTTAGAAAACCATTCAAGAAAGCTAATGTACTAATTACCATGCAAGTTACCTAAGGAATTTAAGATTAATTACTGAAGTTCAAAGACCTTCTGCAGGGATAAAATCTGTTTACCAGAAGTTTCCAGAACTGCGCAAAGACATTTTCAAGGATGAAGCAGTAGTGAAAGAGGGGAAAGAAGTGTAAAAGGTATTTTCTATGAAGTTTAATTTCAAGTTAAGGATTTCAATTTATTCTCAAGTATCTGGGTGTCGTATTGTGGCCAATGACTAGCCATCACTTTCTAAAGATGAGAGAAAGGGACTGGGAAGAGTCATCACTTCTTAGATTGAAACCTAGATAGATGTTCCACAAATTACTATGGGTTGGCTGGAGATGCGACTGCGGGGAGCACTTCTAACAGGAAGGTCAGTAGGTATGTTTAAAAGCAGAGAAGGCAAACAAACACCTCAGTGCTGTTCAGCTTGCAGTGTTATATGTAAGTGAAATTAAATAAAAAGAAAAAAAGGGCAGGACATCTTTAACTCTTACTTAAATCCTTTAACGAGGGTCAATTACAACCTCACAAAAGTAAACCAAACTAAACACAAATTTTGGGCTGAAACTTAGAATGCCTGAAGGAGAGAGGGTGTAAATGTTAGCCAAATTCACACCTTGGGTGGTCGTGACCATGTCTACATAAAAGTAAGAAATAAGAAATCTGGTCCCAAAGCAGACAGGGCTTCAAATGCAGAAGAGTCCTTAGGATGCTTGAGTTCATTTGGGGTGCCCAAGACTCCCTGAGAATCTAGTAAATATTATACATCCTTTCCCCCAGGAATATGTACAGAATTCCACACATGATCACAAGGGATTTAATAAGTCTCTGACACGGATTTTGGATTTAAAAATTTTCCAGTTAAATCTCTCATGTTTCCAAGTAAAGCATCAGGGAAGTTAAGGACAAAAAACACCAGCTTCAAAGTTCTCAGACCCACAATTACATACTGAATAGAAAGCATCTTAAGAACTATAAAAGCAGGACAAAGTCTTGTGTAGCACAAAAGAAATAACTGCTGCAAAGAAAGATTTTTAGAGCCATACTTCTTACATAAGACACCATTAGTTGCTTTCCTTTCTTGGGAGAGTCCATTTTCTCTAAAAATTTATGCTGTTCCCAGACCAAAAAAAAAATCTTATATATCCAGGTATCTCTAGATCTGCTTATACACAGTCCTCCCAGAATCGGCTGTCTTCTCAAAGGCATCATCTCTTTGAAATCCTTCTATTTATCTGCAGCACCATGACTATTCCAATAAACCAGACCCAAGATTTCTCATTTGGATCTGGTTTTTTTTTTTTTTTCTGTTTGTTTCTTCTTTAATTACAGAACTGGAAGTCAATAAGCAACCAAGTCCTACCAAGACTTCAGACATGTGACCATTTCTTGGGTACCATCTGAATGATAGGCCCTGGAGATACAAAGATAGGACAGAATATCCCCCTAAAAGCTCACAGTCATGTGTTATTCCCTTTTACATTTTCATAGCTAACCACTGATGGCTTACATTCTCATTTCCTATGATCATTTCTACAACCAGCCTCTAACTACCCTGACTCCTTTAGACTATGAATTCTCTCCCTCCCAATGCTCTAATTCACATGACATTATGCTGGCTTAATACTTTCTCTAGAATGATAAATCCATCATATAATTCCCTTGCTGGGAATATCTCTACTGGGTTCCTGGTATGCGCAAAATGCCTATGGGCTTTGATAATTAAAGTCTTCTGCATCATCAGACCTTCTCCAACTCCCTACAGTTAGCTGCTTTTATCCTTAGTACCCTGCAGTACAAGTTCATGGCTCCCACCTGGCTAGCCTTGAAACTAACTGGCCTTTATTTCTGACCTCATTATTCTCAGGTTGGTCTCTCCCTCTTGCTCAGTCCATCCTCAGACCTACAGCTCAAGTCTTGCCCCTTTCCACAAAATGTTTCAGCAAATGACACCCCGCAGTGATGGTGCACTGACACACCATGGAATTAATCCAAATTATTCACTTTGACATCAAAACACTATTCATATGTTTGATTTTTCTCTTTGAGGTCAGTAAAAAAAAATGTGTTTTTCTTGTTTACTGTCATGCATTCACTTACTTAATAAGTATTTCTTGAGGCTCTCTTTTATACATGGCATTATACCATGCATTGAAGAGGTCTGTGATGTTTTGATATAGTAAATCCTAAAGAAATATTTGTTGATGCATACATCCTATCCCCTTTTCTATTTAAGAAAATACATCCTATCCCCTTTTCTGTTTAAGAAAATAACTTTTAGTATCTCTTATATTTAGATAAGTTGACTGCAGCAGTCCCACAATTTTCAAATAGACCCTAGGTGCCAGCTGTAGGAACAATTGAGTTGCAGATGGATTCAGAATATATTTGCTTTGTTCCTGTTCTTCAGAGTTTAACGTAACTTTTGCAATGGCTGCTAAAATATTAGTGCTTTTTAAAGATCACATTTTACTTTCCTTCAATCTGACATAAAATGCTATAAATAAAATGCAAAGCTACTTAGTTACTTGACATCTACAATAACAGGAAGTTTCTATAATACTAGTTTTATAAACAGGCAGACTCTCAGATCTGGTCAGCTGTATTAGTAAAAAATTAGGAAAGTGAGTGGTTTATTGGGATTGAATTGCCAAACTTCTGTTGAGAGTTTATGTAATTTAGGTTATAAATATAGTGTATTTATAAAATAAACATTATAATATAATACATATTCAAGTAAATAAATACACATCACCATGACAATTCTCTTGAGTGACAACAAAACGTAAGTGGCATAACCCCAGATGTTTACTTAAATTGGCCCCGAAGGGATGATAGGCCATCAAGTAATTGTCATGGTTACTGATGCACTTTTCGTACTGTGATGGTACTAAGAGAAAAATGCTTCATCCATCACATAACTTCTATCCATCATAATCGCCACCATGCATGCTCATGCAAGTTTGGATTTTAAAAGACTGCTGATTTTTGTTTTGTTTTGTTTTGTTATTTTTTAAAAGGGAGGATAGAAGGAAAAGGAAGAACAGGAAGGAGGGGGATGGGAGGGAAGAAGGAAGGAAAAAAGGAAGGAAGGAAGAGATGGAGGAAGGGAGAGAGAAAGAAAAAAGAGAGTAAAACTCTTTAAAAGAGAAAATATATTTTTTTAATCAGACACCGTTTAAGAAAAGTTGCAGAAATCACTTAAATCTCTGAATAATGTTACCTTCCTCCAGAGAGGTTTTACTTTTGCTTCTATTAGACTAAGGGCAACTCTCTTAAATCCAACCGAGGATGGAAACAATTCAAATTGAGGTTTCAGTCCTTTTGAGAACTGGCCTTTTCTAAAGATTGCTGAAAGCTCTACTCAGCCTTCTCTGTTACTGAGCCATTTCACAAATACGCTCACCAAATTCTTCATGAGAAAATACAGCCCTCAATGCTGTGCTCACCTCTCTTGGCTTTCCTCTTTCTCAGAATCCCAGTCCTGTAAATCCTCCCTGCACCAGTGACTTTCCAGTGCCTTTAAACAGAGTTTAGTGTACTTTGTTTTGTTTGCTTTACCTTTAGAAGGCTTGTCCTGATTCAATTTAACGGGCAGAATTGAAAACTCCTTTACCCCTGGTTTGTACTATCTCTACTCAACTGCATTCTAGCTAATTGTCTGGATTGATCTTCAATCACTCAATAACTCAAAAACCTTTTCCTTTTTGCCTACTAAGTAAGAGGTCTCTCAATATCAGACTTTGCTGCCATTGTCAGCCCTGAGATAATTTAGATTGTGATTTTCAACTTTCTATCAGGTTTCCCTGTCTTGAGGATCTCTGAAGTCCTGTCTTGAATAAGATCGTGTGGAGAAAATATGAAATACTTGAACAGATATCCCTTTGCTGGCCTATCACTCTGAAATGACAGTCTAAGATACAGGAAGACTTGCTAACCATGTGTCTGTCCAATGTAGGGAAGAAACCTACTCTTAGTTTTGACCCAAACTCTTTCACTCAAAGAGGGCTGACCCAGATCCCTTTCACACTGACGGCAGAATCAGAAGCCATTCCTCTACACCAGTAGACTCTGATAGAAGGAGGGATGAGCAGAGCCGTAACACAATGCATAGATCTGGCTTCCCTCAGAAAGGAAAACCAGGCAGAAAGTACTTGCTAGAGTATTTTAAAAAGAAGCAAAGATTCATTAATAAGATTTTTAAAGACTTACCATTTAAACTTTGAAAATATGAATGAGGAAAGATAAGAGGCATACATTTTGATTTTAATATGATAAAATAATTTAGCACAGCTCAAACCCTCAGTGGGGATACACAGGAGAGAATCAGAATTTCTCAACAAAATAAAACTCAGAACAATATAGATCAGGCAAGCATAGACAATTAACCTAGCTGTGACATTTGGAAGAACTGGGGAAGGGATATCAATACCATGCAAGATACTGCTTTATCAGAAGTTGTTTCTATCTAGTGGGTTACAAATTCTCTAAGCCTAATAAAGAGAGCTTTTGTTGTTTGTTTGCTTTGTTTTGACAGTTCTAGAGATTGAACCCAGAACCCTGCACATGCTAAACAAGTGCTCTGCCACTGAGTTACATCACCAGCCTTTTTTATTTTTTATTGTATTATTTATTTTAACATAACTTCTCATATAGTTACCAAGGCTGGGCTCAAACCTGTGATCCTCCCACCTCAGCTTCCAGAGTCACTGGGATGACTGACATGAACCTCTCTGCCTGTTGACAGTATTTCTTTAGTGATCATCTGTTAACCTAATTTTGCCAGGTTGATGGCTAACTGGTAGGTTATCACCTAGAGTAAAACAACTCACCATCCACAATATTGCTTGCATGAAGAAGCTGTAAAAATTGGAGAAGTACACGCAAAAAGCACAGTTTTTGTTCTAAAGTGATAGGATTATGGATGATTTTCCTCCTCCTGTGTATTCCAAACATTCTATAATGCTACCACATTTTATATACAAAATAAACAAATATATAACAAATAAAAATGGTATAAATAAGTGACATCTTCTAAAATGTACTAAAAAGCATACAAAAGACTTTCTTTCAAAGTTTGTTTTTTTGTAATTAATTCCAGTAACATAACTGCCAATTTATGCATAAGGAATTGGGATGGAATGGCATATGTCTCACAAGAAGGTCTTAAAATTAATCATCCTGGTGGTCAGTGGGCCCTGTTTTAGTTTTATTTTAACAACATGTTGCCTATCTTCCCCAAAATCAAATGAGCAAAAGATATTTTCTTTCATATTATTTAAGAAAAATCTTTTTACCTGAAGTTCTCATACTCTTCTGCTTGCCGTTTCCATGGACAGCTTTGTATATTTGTGATCACCTGAAGGTACTCTCTCTCTGAATATCTACAAGGAAAAAATGGAAATACATGAAGAAATGGTCAACATTGCTGGCCATGAGAGAAATAAAACGCTGAGATTCCATCTTATTTCGGACAGAATGGCCCTCATCAAGAAATCAAATAATAACAAATGCTAATAAAGCTGTGGGGAGAAAGGAACCAGTTGAAACTACTAATGGGAATGGAAACTTGACATCCACGATGAAAAATAAGTTTGGAGATTCCTCAAAATACTAAGACTAGAAATTTTAATTCAACACAACTATTTCCTTTCTGGGTATCTTCCCACAAGAGTTAAAGGTATCATGTTACAGTGATTCATGCATACTCATAAGAATAGCAGCACAACTCCTAATAGATAAGCATTGGAACAAGCCTATATGTTTATCAACAAATAAGCAGGTAAAGAAAATACAAAAACATAAAAATATATCATTCTTAGGAAAACTTATAATCTTGAGACCATAATGTTAAGTGAAGAAAATCAGACACACAACATTCAATAGTGAATGCTTCTTCTCATATGAGAACCCTCAAACCAAAAGGAATCAAATGGCAATAGAATAAGAAAATAAAGTCTCATGTATTATAAGTGTTCGTATTTTATCCCTCTAAATCTTTTCTGAAACCTAGTAAAGAAGAAGTAAGTATGTATCATACTCTTTTCAAAACACCTAAGAACATGCACTTTGCAAATAATTATTGTGCTGGTTTAGGAATTCATAAACTGCCCATCTTATAAACCAAACTTTACAAACTGTCACCAAACATCAAAACTCGCATACATATCTTATAGTCATTTCACCTAAGCTTTAATTCATTGACAATGATATTTTGTAGATGTTTATCATAAATACATAGCTAATTATTTTTTCCTACTCTAAATCAATAATTACCATAGGAGGTAGAGATAAAATTTTTCCAAAATAACTTTCTGAAGATTTAACTTTGAACAGAACATTAAAAAAACAGATTGGGCTATGGTAAGAGAGATGTACATAGATATAAAACCTGTAGACACAGTGGGTATCATTTAGAGACATAGGCTAAGGTCTCAAGTCCCCAGTAGATCTCCTATCAAAATTCCATAATTCAGTATTAATTCCTAAAACAGAGAATGCTGCTTAGCCTTTAGGGGTGCTCATTTGAAATCCAAGTATCTGAAACTTTCTTTCAGTTTACTCTTAGTCATTAATTTCCAACGATTATGGACTAAAGGTTGTCTAAGAATGGGAAAGAACACATATTCCTTGGGTATGGGAAGGGAAAGGGGGGATAAGCAGACTAGTTTGGGAAATTTACTTCCAAGCCCACATAAATAAAAAGAAGATTCTCCAAAGTTCACCTCTGAATGAAAGTATTTCTTCTACATATACAACAAATTTCCCTGAAGTTTGCCTTCCTTGTGGGTCTCTTTCCCTTCAGTGATGCTATCTACATGAATCAAAATATTTTTGCTTTAATTCCCACCAATACATCTGAGAAGAGCTAAAACTCTTTTTTTTTTGCATTTTTTTATTTTAAAGAGAATAAAACAAAAGAGGGCAGAACAAAGCAAACCAGAACAGAACAACATAAGCAGCACAACACTTTACAATAAGACAACAGGACATTAACAGTAGCTATCAAAATATCTCTTTCTCTGCTATAGTTGAGCATAGGTTCAAATACAATAATATCAACCATAACACAACAGTATAAAACCATTCAAGAGAATAAAAGAATTATAGGACATTCTGAACCGAATAACTATGATCAATGGCTACTATAGTATCTCATTTCCAATAAAAAGATTTGTTTATACTATTACATATATTAAAATACCAATAAGACACAACATGATAGAACCGATGGTAATAGCAGAGTAGAAGCATGGTAGGACTTCTAAGGAAGATGATATTAAAGCAGCAATGACTGCCATAATGTTTTGTTTTCTTCAAAACAGTTGTTCATACCATCACACATAATAAAGTCAAATAAAACAGAATAAAACCATTCCAACTGATGAATGAAAACATTGAAAGGCTTCAAAGCAATGAAATGGGAAATCATGATTACCATAAAATCTTATATACTATTACCAACTCTCATACTAGGGAGACTATATAGTATTTACACATGTGAGTTTGGTTTATTTCGCTTATGAGTATGGTCTCAAGTTGTGTCCATTTATTTATAAATATCTCAATGTGATCATTCTTTATAGCTGAGTAGTACTCCATTGTATAAAAATGTCACAACTTTTTTTTATCCATTCCTCAGTTGATGGGCACTTAGGTTGTTTCCAAGATCTGGCTATTACAAATTATGCTGCTATAAACATAGGTGCACATATATCATTGTGGTATGATGTTTTCAGTTCTTCTGGGAATATGCCTAGAAGTGGAATAGCTGGGTCAAATGGGACTTCCATACCCAGCTTTTTGAGGAATCTCCAGACTGACCTCCACAGTGGCTGCACCAATCTACTCCACCAACAATGAAGAAGAATTCCTTTTTCCCCACAGCCTCTCCAGCATTTGTTGTTGTTAGTTTTTTTTATCCTGGCCATTCTTTCTGGGGTGAGATGGAATCTCAGTGTGGTTTTAATTTGCATTTCTCTCATGACTAATGATGATGAACATTTTTTCATGTATTTATTTGCCATTCTCATTTCTTCATCTGAGAACTGTGTATTCATTTCAGATGCCCATTTTTGAATTGGGTCTTTGAATTTCGAGGGTCTGATTTTTTTAAATTCTTTGTAAGTTCTAGACAAAAGTCCTTTGTCTGAGGGACAGTCCATTAAGATTTTTTCCCGATTTGTGGGTTTTCTTTTCACTCTGCTGGAAATCTCTTTTGACATGCAGAAACTCTTTAATAAGATATGGTCCCAGTTATTGATTCTGGGAAGTATTTCTTGTGCGGTTTGATTCTTGCTCATGAATTCTCTACCTACCCCTATATCTTCAAGGTTTTTACCTACTTTGTCTTCCAATAGATTGAGTGTTTCTGTTTTAAGATTTAGATCTTTGATCTATTTAGATTTTAGTTTAGTACATAATGATAGGCATGGGTCTAGTTTTAGTCTTCTGCATATGGACAGCCAATTTTTCCAGCACCATTTGTTGAAGAGACTGTCATTCTTCCAGCGAACATGTTTGGCCCCTTTATCAAAGATAAGGTGGTTGAGTGAGTTTGTGGTTGTGGTTGTATCTTCCAATCTATTGCATTGATCTTCAGGTCTGTTTTTATTCCAGTACCATGCTGATTTTATTACTGTAGCTTTGTAGTATAATTTCAAATCAGGGATTGCGATGCCTCCTGCCTTGCCTTTGCTGCTTAGAATTTCCTTTGCTATTCTAGGTCTCTTCTGGTTCCAGATGAATTTTAGGAGTGAGTTCTCTAGATCTATGAGGTATGTTAATGGTATTTTGATTGGAATTGTGTTGAATCTGTATAGTAATTTTGGGAGAATGGCCATTTTCACAATGTTTGTTCTTCCTATCCATGAACAGGGGATGTCTTTCCATTTTATGAGGTCCTCTTTGATTTCTTTTTTCAGGGTGCTATAATTTTCCTGAATAGATCCTTTACTTCTTTCATTAGATTGATTCATAAGTATTTCATTTTTTGGATGCTATTGTGAAGGGTGTGGTTTCTCTTTATCTCTCAGTGATTTTGTTGTTAGTGTATAGGAATGCTATTGATTTTTGAGTGTTGACTTTGTATCCAGCTACATTACTGAATTTATTTATTATACCTAAGAGTCTTTCAATGGAGTTTTGGGGGTCTTCTATGTAGAGTATCATGTCATCTGCAAATAATGAGAATTTAACTTTCTCTTTTCCTATCCTTACTCCTTTTATTTCTCTCTCTTGCCTAATTGCTCTGGCTAGTATTTCTAGCACTATGTTGAATAGGAGTGGTGATAATGGACATCCTTGTCTTGTACCTGATTTTAGAGTAAAGTCTTTCAGTTTTTGGCCATTAAAATGATGCTGGCTGTTGGTTTGTCATAGATGGGCTTTATCATATTGAGGTAAAGACTATCTATTCTGATTCTCTGTAAGGTTCTTATCATGAATAAGTGTTGGACTTTATCAAAAGTTTTTTCTGCATCTATAGAGATGATCATGTGGTTCTTACTTTTGGCTCTATTGATATGGTGGATTACATTTATTGATTTACATATGTTGAACCATCCCTGCATTCCTGGGATGAATCCCACTTGGTTGGGGTGAATAATCTTCTTGACCCAACTAAAAAAGAGGACGATAGGCCAATCTCCCTAATGAACATAGATGCAAAAATTCTCAATAAAATATTAGCAAACAGAGCTAAAACTCTTAAGACTATTAAATACTAAAGAAGAAGGAAAGCAAAGAGCTACCACTAGGAGGAATTAAAAATAGTTTCATAACACACAGGCGTCTAACTCGTAACATATTTAGCTCACTCCCATGGGCCTCAGGACACTAAGTGGCTTGAGAGCTCTGGGCTCTGACCTGAAAACTTTGTCTAGATGTGGTATTTCCTAGCTAAGTGAACATCATCTGCCTTCACATGGTGGAGGTCACCCAAAGACTCTTCTGCAAGCCACTATTAAATACCAAAGCAACACACCTTTAGCAATTTTCACTATGCTGGCTCTTTAGGAGAAACGTAACACCGTGGCTTTTCCTGTCTGGAGAAGTTGTGTCTACTGTCAACGTATGCATTTAAATTTTGCGGTAACATTGACAAGATAATAATCATAGTGCTGTGTGTACATGGGCCTATAAACCAAGTAACAAAAATTTTTTTTTCACGAAGCTCAATTAAAGACAAAGCAGAAACGGACAAAGGCCAAATATGACTATATAATCAAACTAGTGAGAGTTGAAATCTTATTTTAGGTTACCAAAATAAAACATAACACGAAAAATCAAATGAAAAAAATCCCACTATGAAGCTAAATGTGCCAGAGTTTAAACTTTTTTCAATGTTACTGGTAAAAGTTCTCAGGATATATAGCTAAGATTAGTGAACTTGAAGATTTAGCTTTTAAGTTGTCAGTCTAAATATTGGGACTATTGAAAATCTAAATAAAAGGGAAAACAATGAAAAATGAACAAAGAATAGTCATCAGTGAGACAAACTCAAATGTTTTAATATGGAGTAATTATATTTCTAGTATGATAAAGGGCACAAAATTGCAGAAATAATGGTAAAATTTTTTCCAAACTTAACAAAAACTATAAATCCAAGAATCTAAAGAGCCCCCAAATCCCAAAACTCAAGAAACATGAACAAAAACATGACACATAAATATAAAACTGTTTAAACAAGTAAGAGGAAAAAAACCTTAACAGCAATGGAAGAAAAAACATTATATACTAAAAAACAGATATAAGAACTGCAGCAGAATTCTTGTCAGAAACAGGGGCAGCTGGAAGACAGTGGGCAAGTCACATTAAAATACAGAATGGGATTTGGGGGACACTGTCTCTCTAGAATTCTATACTTAGAAATGTTTCAAAAATAAAGGTAAAATAATGGTTTGTAAGACCTACAAAATAATTTATGTATAGTGTAAGCAATGTTAAAGGAACCATGTTAGGCAGAAGAAAAATTAAACCACATTGCTATATAGATTGACAGAATGCAATGAAGAGCTCTAGAAATAAAATACATAAACATATGTGGGAAACTTGTTCTCATTTTTGCAACTCTCCTTAAAAAGGTCATTGACAGTTCAAAATGAACACAATAATATAATGTTGGAGAGTTATAACATAGGTGAAAATCACATGATTTGACAATTAGCAAATTTGTAGGATGACAAAATCAAAGTACTAAATGAATTACATTTCTATACACTAGCAAGAAATAATTGGAAATAAAGTTAACATTTCTAACATAAACATTAATAACATTAACATGAAATAGTAATTTAACATGAAATAGTAATTAATAACATAAACATGAAATAGTAATAAATTTGACCAAGATACATAAGGTCTGTAGACCGAAAAGTATAAACTATTACCTAGAGAAACTAAAGAATTCAATAAATGAAGCCATCTCCCATGTCCATGGATCAGAAAACTCAAGACTGTCAATTTCCTGCAAATTTATCTATAGAGTTGATGAAATTTTCATCAAAATTCTGTTGAAATTAAGTATTTTCTGTTGATATTAAGAAGCTGACTCTAATATTTATATGGAAGTTTCAAAGATCTATAATAGTCAATAGAATAAGAACACAACGTGAAGTTGACAGAGGTACACTGCCTGATTTCAGGACTTAGCATAACAATCAGAGCAGAGAAAAATCAATACCAAAAGAATAGAAATTTCAGAAATAAAGCTGTTCAATATGGTATTTCAGTGGAAAAAGAATAATTTTTAATAAAAATTTTTGAAACAACAAATTCTCAATTTTTATCTCATATAAACATTAACCCCAAGTGGATCATTAACCTAAACATAAGACAAATAACTCAAAACTGGGCTAATGATTTGAGCAGACAGATCACCAAATACAGAGGATGCTAAACCCTTAAAAACATGATCAACATCATTATTTACTAGGGAAAAGCAAGTGAAAATCACAATGAAATTGCATTACACATGCACCAGAGTAGTTATAATGGAAAAGATGGACATATTAAAATATTTGCAAGGAGTTGGGCAATTAGAACTTTCATACATTTCTGATGAAAAATAAAACATACAACTACTTTGGAAAGCCATTTTCTTTATCAACCTACAATGCAGCCCAGCTGTTCCACTCCTAAGGTATTCACCCAAGACAAAAGAAAACATATGCCCATACAAAGACTTGAACACTAATATTGAAAACAACTTTATTTGTAAAAGTGGAAAACTGAAAACAATCCAAATATCTACCAAGAGGTGAATGGATAAGCAAATTGTGGTATCTACCTGACAATGGAATATTGTTGCTTTTATTCAGCCTTAAAAGGAAATAAACTATGAGTAGCTGCAAAAACATGGATTAATGTCAAAATAATTATGCTGAACAAAAAAAGCCAGGCACAGAAAGAATACAAAATGCAGTCTGCATCCAGAAAATGCAAACTAGTCCATAGTAGGAAAGTCTGTAAAGAGCTGTCGGGGATGGGTTGGAGTGTGGAGGTGGGGAGACAGTGCAAGTGAGAAATGGATTACAAATGAACACCAGATAATTTTTGTGGGTGATGGGCATGTTCGCAATCTTGATTGTGGTGATAGCATGTATATGCCAAGACCATTCAAACCTTACCCTTAAATTTGGGTTTACAACATTATTTTCTTCTCAAAGAACCTTAAAAATGTTCAGTATTGGACTTTTAATTTTATTTTCCAAGATGATATAACTAGGATCATAAGGACTATTCTATCAACCACTGTTAGGGATCTAATACACAAAATTTGAAATTCTATTTACTATGAACCTAGAATATATTTAAATTGATATGCTTTTCAAATTTCCCTGGGTGACTAAGTTGCTAACTCCCATGAGCTCTCATAGAACCCTGACCAATATTTCTATAACAGCCTTTCTCATATTTAATTATGAGTTGATGTGTTGGTTTCCTACTCTATCCCCTTCCCCTCAGAATTTTGATATCTGACCATTTCTAGCCTGGTAAAATCCCTAAGACACGTGGCTTATTTTTTTTAACCTAGGAAATATTTCAATATAAGACTGAAATACAGTCAAGTCAATAAACAACTCAGAACAAGTGCAAAGCAATATCGTGTTATGCTGTGGATTATTGTTTTTTACTTGATAACTTCTCCTAGTAGTGACTTTCACTGAATAGCTACCCCAAAATCACCCTGTATGAACTTATAGGCCTCTTTCAGTGTATTACCTCAGAATTC
Organism: Dolichotis patagonum; assembly: GCA_004027295.1. NCBI lineage: Eukaryota > Metazoa > Chordata > Mammalia > Rodentia > Caviidae > Dolichotis > Dolichotis patagonum. The sequence continues at coordinate 45,038 of PVJX010009288.1, read as the reverse complement.
TCACATTACAGCTCAATAGCTAATTATTCATTTCTGTCAATCTGGTGTTCCAATCTCTTAGCACTAAACATGATATCGTATGTGTGTCTTCTGCTAGTCTTTCACTCTTTTCTTACGACTAATACATATGCTAACTGTACTAATCTTTCTCTTTGAGTTCCCATTGAGGGTGGCCAATGAAGGATTTACTGAATTGTTCACACAGGAAATGGGGGAAAGGGTTGTGTTGCTATGTTAAAAGACATCTAATCTCTGCAACTGAAAAACAGGAAATGCAACACAATCTTGCCTTTTTAACTAACTCTTGGACTTAAGAGTAATCTTTCTCAACCCTCTGTGTTGGGGTAGAGTGGGTGGATACAGCTTCTCTTTCCATCCTTCCTGCTTTCTATCACTACTGTATTAAAACTGGCTCATTTGAGTGGACTGCTAAACTTTCAGGAATGTTGTGAGTAGGCTGTTAAAACATTAGTGCTGGAAATTGACTGTGGTATGAGTTTACATCAGAGGAGTTGGCAAATGTGACAAGTCAAGGATATCTACCACTCTCTTTGACCTAGTTGCTAAACATGACTGAGTTCCTCGCTGCTCCTATAGTTCTTTATGTGAATTATGCAGTGTTGATCTAACTTACAATCATTTGCTATTCTCACAGTTTGAGCTTTACTTATGCCTGGCCAGGAGCTCAGGAAGGACATGCCTGACTCTAAATCACACCTGACTTTGCACATTTCCATGTGTGGTGCACTTTACAAAGCACAGATCTCATTCTGAAGTCTTGGGAGGCAACTCCATATACAACATTACTTCCATGATTATGGATGATAAACTAACAGTTCTGAGAAGGTAAACAGCTTGCTCAATATTGCACTGTAAGTGGATGAGCTAAGAATTAAACTCATGTCTTTCGACCCACATTCCAGCTCTGTTTCCAATATATCATACTGTATCTCATCTATTTTCATAATGAAATTGAAAATTAATCCCATAAAAAACATTTTCTGGTCTTAGGACATACAATCAATCACACTAAAAAAGTGGCCATTTATTTTCAAAATAAATAATGCCTATTTAAATCATTATTAATAATCTTCAAAATGACACAAATAATATACTAAGTGACATGAAGTAAATATTATATTAAAATTGCTTAAATATTTTTCTATAAATGTCTCTTAAGATCAAGGCCCTGCATGCTGTGATTAGTTTTATTTAAATTTAGACATTCTAGGGCGTTTTTAGTACTCTAATGCATGGTTAACTGAAGCATTAAATATTTATTGGGTAGTTACTAGAGGTCACAAAGTTAACTTGGGGATATTCATTTATTAGTTCCATTTGAACATCTGAGACACTGGCTTTAGTTTCCCTTAACATTTCTTCATGTTGCAAACCCATGTCTTCTTTCCAGTATTATAACCCAGTAATACTATGTTGATAGGTTTCTGCAAGATGCTCTGGGCAGATCAAAGTCTTTTGTCACTGCTACCAACTGTCTTGAAGAGCTCAGCTCCACATGAAAATAAATTCTGCAACTGATTACAGCGCAACAAGATTTTCAGTCAATGTAACAAATCACTTCCAGTGGGCAATACTCTAAAGGAATGGCTGATGACTGTGTGCAAGTGAAACAAAGAGAAATGTGTGGTCCTTATCTGATTGGAGTCGTGCTGTAGTACAAGCATTTCACCTACTCATGGGAAATTTCACTTTACATTGGCTTTCAACTCAGCATGGTGCTAACTCCTAATCAGAATTCTATAGGTATTATCAATCGGCATGGGAGAGAGGAATCTCAAACTTTAATTCTCTCCATAACTTTTAATGTCTCTGAGGCAAGTTAAATAAATATTACAAAGTAGCTTCAGAGATGAACTCCTAAAGATGCCAGTGTACTTCTTCACAGCCACAGTGTAATCGTTAATGTGCCAACCGCATTATTAAAAAAAAAGATACTGATTTTTAACAAAGAATACTCTCTATGTCCTAGATAATTAAATTTGAGAGTACTGGTGTTAATTATGTAAGACCCATGCTAGGAAATGCTGCAATCAGTGAAGAACCTTAGTTAACCAAGAGGGGAGAGAATGTCTCTTTACAAAGGGGTGGGAAGAGCTATAGAGAACACTATACAGACTGGCGAAACGCCCAGGACCAGCAGTAAGGTAAAGCAGGAGAATTGTTCAACCTCAGGTCCACAGGTTATCCAGAAAGATCACGGGCCAAGAAGAGGACCAATGGGAGGTGTGATAAATAGCAGAAGAGGCTGTCATCCCTCACCTGAGCCCTATCCAGAGATAAATATCTCCAATCCCACCCACCTTCCATTCTTTTGCCAATTACTCTCACAGGCTGACATTAACCAGAAGCCAGAGGGTGAGAGAAACAAATTAATGCAGTTGAGGCAGGCAGTTTCCAGGAGCATAAAGCAAGAGGAAAAAAAACAAACTACATCTGCATGGCCAACAGAGAATATATAGCTCAACCTAAAATCTATTCACGGTTCTATTTCATGATGGTATTTTGGAGTAACTGAATTTTAGTTCAGTAGATTACAATGATAACAATGCCAAAAATCAGGCAGGATCTCACAGCAAAACATAAAAATGTAATTTTCAGCATGTGGAAATTTCTTCTTCACAAGTATCTATAATATGTAAATACATCACCAGGATACAAAGAACAAATAAGAGTGAACCTGTTATTAAGATTTTTATATTTTCTCTTGTAATGTGAGCACTAATTTCTCAAGATGAAAAAACAATGGCCTATGTTTTAAGTTTACAGAAAGAACTCTCCAGACATATAAGACAACATCCAGATTATGAGAATAACAAATCAGTGATCTTATAATGTCAGTATTTACAAACACCCTATAGCATATTGTTAACAATATGAGAGAACCAATAAATTTAGTGTTTCTCCATCACTTGAGTATTATTAAGTTAGCATTATGATGGTGAAGGAACTAGCATGGCTTGAACACTTAGTAAGATTTTAAAATCATATATTAATGGCTATTAATCCTGAACCTTCCAACTCATACTTGTTTTCTGTGTAACAGCTTTACATCTATCACATATACCTACAGCACTTACCTGCTTATTTTATTGAATAAATATATTTGTTGGGTATCTTCTATCTCTGGGGCATGGCTGTAGGCATCATAAATACACTCAACTATACATAAAAATCCATGCTATCATATAGCTTATATATATTGTAGTATAGACTGACAGTGATCCATGATAACACATAAATTAATGCCATGTTGAAGTGATAGGTATTTCCATGTGCTAAGTAATACAAAGACAAATAAAGCAGGACAATAAAGAAAAGAGTATGTAGAATAGAGTTGCAATTTATGTAAGGTTATCAGGGAAGCCTTCTCTAAGAGGAGATAACTGAGTAAAGTTTTGGAGGAGGTGATCAAGCTATCTACATACAGAGAGGGTTAGTAAGGAAAGCACATTCTAGGCAAAAGGAAGAACGATTACAAAGGATGGAGGTAGACGTAGGCATGATATATTCCAGGAACATGATACAGTGGATTAAATTCACCAAAGAATGATTTATCAATCTACTCATTAAGGTAAACAAAGATGAGATTGAAAAAGTAATAACAAATAAGATGCTATAGGCCTTGCTACTCTAAGCAAGGGCCTCAGATTAACAGTACTGGTATAAAAGACATAGGCTTACTAGAAATGCAGAATTTCAGACTATATTCCAGACATACAAAGTCAGAATCTGTATTAAAACAAAATCCTTAACGTATTTTTAGATACATTATAATCTTATCTTTAACAGCTTTCTTGAGGTATAACTTACATACATACAACTCATCAATTTTAAATGCACTATTCAATAATTCTTATTATATTTACCATATGTTTAATCGACATCACACTTTTAAAAAAGCCTTCACCACTTTGAGAAGAAATCTTGAATCCTTTACATATCATCCCCTGAATCCTATAAATTTTGGTAAGTTGTGTCTTCATTTTAATTCATCTCAAAGTACTTTATGATTTCTGCTTAGATGCATCAGATATTTGGGAGTGTGTTGCTTAACTTCCACATATTTGTGAATTTCTCAAGTCATTTTTCAGCTATTGATTTAGAATTTTATTTCACTGTGATCAGAGAGCATACTTTTGTATTATTTCTATTCTTTTAAATTTACTAAATTCTTAAAATGGTCTAGCAGATGGACTATCCTAGAGAATGTTTTGTGTACACTTGAGAGAAATATATATTCTGTTCTTGTTGAGAGAAGTATTTTCCCCATAGATATCTATTGGATCTGGTTTATTTGTAGTGTTTTCCAAGTCTTGCATTTACTTGTTGATGTATCTAGGTGTCCCACCTACTACTGGAAGTAGGGTATAGAATTTTCCAATTATTGTTGAGTTATTTCTTGATTTCAGGTTTTGCTTTTTGTATTTTGGTGCTCTTTTATTAAGTGCATATTTGTCTGTAATTATATATTCCTAAATGATCCTTTTGTCATTATGGAATCTCCCTCTCTATTTCTTAATTTTTTTGTTTTAAATATTTATTTCATCTAATACCAGCATAAGGACTGCAGTTTCATGTGTTTGCTGTTTGTGTGGTATACTTTTTTCTATCCTGTTTTCTTTCAATCTACTTTATCTTTAAATCTAATGTGTATCTTCTGAAGACAGTAAAGATCTGCATCATGTCTCCTAAACCAGTCTGGTAATCTCTACCTTTAAATTGGGTGATTTGAACATCTGTCTGACAAGTGCAAGGTCCTGAGTTTGATTCCTAGCACAAAATAAAAAGTAAATTTGGTGATTTGATACATTCAATTTTAATACATTATTACTGATATACTTAGATTTATGTCTGTAGCTTTACTTTTTACTACGTTTGAAGTCTTTTTTTTTGTTCCTATATTCCCTTTATAGCTTTCCTTTTACTTAAGAGAATTTTTCTAATTTAACATATCATTTTAATGCCTTTAATGATTTTTAATTAAGTGTATGCTGTATGATTTACCATACATATCCTAACACCATAATCACTTTCATATTTATATTGGCTTAACTGCAGAGAACCATTAATCCTATAAAGATCTATTCCCTTTTCTCTCCGTGATATTATTGTTACATGTATAACATTTATTGATGTTAGAACTCTAGCTACATATTGTTGTAATCTTTACATCTCCAGTCATCTCCTTAGCACACTAAACCTTTGCCCCCACCCACCTCCTTTTGGCTGTTATCAGCAAATATGTTACACATACATTTGAGAACTTGGAAGGGCCCTATAGACCATTTTAAGAACTTTGACTTTTATTTTGGAAATTGGAGGACACAGTGGCAAAGAAGTTACCAATCTGGTGGTTTTTGGTTTGTTTTGTTTTTTAAGAGGACCTCTGTCTCCTTTCTTGAAATCTTGCTTAAGAAAATAAGAAGTTAACGCTGGCAAAACAATTTTGCTACAATCTGGAAGAGAGATAAAGGTGGATTATACCAGGGTGGGAGTGTGAAGTCAATAAAAAATCAGCAGCTTCTAGATTTGATTTGATGGTAGCAAATAAGATTCAATGACAGACTAAAAATAGTATGGACAAGAAGAACCAAGTCAAGGATAACTCCAAGGTTTCAGGGCTCAGCAAAGGAAGATAAGCATGCCATTAACTGAAGGAGGGAGAATGCTGGAATGTGAAGTGTAGGAGGAAGTCAAGGAAGGTCAGTGTGAGACAGGTGAGGTGTAAGGTCCCTTACAGACCCCTCAGGAAAGTGTCAGTTGGGTACAGGTACAAACCTGTACCTGCACATGTAGGAAACAGTTCAGGCAGCAGATATCCACCTGGGAATCATTCATGCATTGTTGGTATTTAAATCCACGAGCCTAAAATATCCTTGAGGGCTGAGAAGGAAAAGAAATGAAGCTGCAGACTGAGTTCTGAACCATCCTAGTGTCAGAGTGAGGGGCAATTTAGAGGAATCTGCAGCAAAGCATGAGGAGAAACCAGTGTGAGGCAAATACGTGTTTAAATATGTGACTCTCTTCATATATGGTGAGCTACTAAAAGGTAGAAATGACGGCTTTATGGCCTTGCTCATTACCCAAGACTTCTCAGTCTGTTTTCAACCCTGCCCACCTTGAAAATGTTTCCCAATAAATAGGAGGCCCATCTCCATGTGTAGCAGTAACTAGCCATCAGCCATGATCCTAACAAAAAAAGCCTCAATGATTGCCCAAGTTGCAATTAGAGTAACTACTATGCACAATAATCCTATGTAAATACAGTATCACTGTAGGAGCTTAAGTAAAATAAAAAGGAGAGCTCTTTATAGTATTTTGCGAGATGGGTCACTTAAGTAGCATCACATTTTCAAATCAAATGCCTTTTTCTTTATAAATTTGTGGTTTATAATTCTGTTCCCATTAAGAGTAATACTATACCCTTGTGAAAAAAGAACCAAATCCTGGCTCTACCATTTGTAACTATCCGATGTTCCACAAGCCAATGAAGGTCTCTGAGCTCACCTGTTTCACCTGTGGAATTATAATCATCCTATGTACTCTAAAGAAATATTGGAAAGATTATCAATACATTTAAATTACCTGGAAGTCCACAAAAATAGTAGCTGTCCTTATCACTATTGATAACCTTGGCAACAATATTGTCACAGCAATAAAAATTATGTTAAGATTATGAATTAAGTAATGAAGTAGGTCTGTGAGTATGTCACAAATTACTCTAAAATTTAGTGGCTTAAAGCAACCAGAAACATCCATTACTGCACAGGTCAGAAAATCAACAGCAGCACAGCCTAGTGGTTCTGATCCTGCATCTCTCATTAAGTTGCAGTCACTGTCAGGGCTGAAGGAGCGACTTCCAAGCCGTTCATTCACGTGCCCTCCAAGATGGTGCTGGACATTGGAAGGAGGCCTCAGGTGCTTGCCATGTAGACCACTCTAAGTTTTCATGACATGGAAGCCGGCATTTACCAGGGCAAGCAATCCACAACACAGCAAGGCATAACTTATGAATTCTTTCATGACACAGCCTTGGAAGTCACACATATTTATTTCTGCAACAGCCTACTAACTTCCCGGCTTATACAGCATGCCAGGGAGTTGTGAACTCTGTAAATACCAGGAAGATGACCTCTAGGGCCATCTTGAAGGTCTGGACACAACAAATAGTAAATAAATAATACCTTTAACACTGCCTACTATGTTTGTGTATTTTGAAAATAGTAAATATTGGCTTTCTTGTTTCTACATTGATTTTCAAGTTGGAAATAACTCATTATTTCTCGATGACTTTAAGGGTCATTATTTTGACTGTCATAGTCTTCTCATTAACAATTTCTTTCACATGATGAGTTACTTGACAAAGTATGAGGACATTTTATGATGTGAATATCTAATCAACATTGGAGTCTAACTAGAAAGCCAGGGTTTCAGTTTGCTCTGAAAGAAAATACAGTTTTGTTTCCACAAATACTTAAAATAATACACTGTTTTAATCTTCAGCATTGTAAAAATAACTCTTACCACCTATTACTTAAAGAATTTAAGTTAGAATTCTTATGGTTATCTTCCAACATCAACAACCAAACAGACACACACACACACACACACAGAGATAAAAAGCTTTTCATTTGTCACTCTCCCACTAACAGGTTTCCTGATTTAGAACAAGTCATAATTTCATCATTTATCTTTAAACTGAAGGAATTTGGACTTCTGAGAAGATGGCAGAGTGGTGAACAGCATCAAATTGGCCTCTCCGAGATTTGGAGCCAAGACCCTGGAATACAGCAATGTGGAGAAGAGAAGAAAGAGGGAAGTGGGTACCAGGGACCAAGTAAGGATCTGATGCAAGAACTGAATCCCATGAAGACAGCAAAGAGAGGAACCTCAGTGCAGAAGAGGGAGGTGAAAAATGGTATTTTCTCCTGAATGTCAGCCAGCAGCTTCAATCTGCAGAGGCAGAGGCATGGTTACAAGTGACTCCAGAGGCCTCCACAGAGACATCACCAGAGAGCAGGGCAGTGCACACTGTGGGCTGCAGTGGCTGCTGAGTGATTCCAATTCTGGTTCATACACCCCCAAGAGAAGGTGACTGGCCAGTCACCATTTTGGAAAGGGGCCAGCTGAAGCTGGGATTCAAAGCAGCCATGGGTTGGTTCTTCTAGTGGCTCCCACTGTTAGGGTGCGACTCAGCCATGGGAGACACCCAGGGCCAGAGAGCCAAGTTCAAGCCAGCAAAAGGCACCTAAAGTACTGAGGGCTGAACTACTTGAGTCTAAGCCTCACAGCCAGAAACCAAGATCAGCCCAAACTTCGGTGAAGTTGAGAGCATATGCTTGCTGGATTACCCACCAACCTGCCATAATTCTACTGTAGGCTTGCTGGGATCAACCAGCACGGATTCGGTCCCTGTCTGTCCTCTTTGTCTTCCAGTGACAACAGAGATAGGCCCTGAAGTGGACTTTGTTCTTCCTTTCTTTGCTTTTGTTTTTCCTTTTTTTTTTCTGATTGTTTATTCTTGTTTTTATATGAATGTGAATATGGTTTCTAGTTTTTTGTTGTTGTTGTTTTATTCTGTTCTTTTGTTATTTCTTTCTTTCCTTCCTATTTTTTTTTCAGCAGTTTCCCAAAGTTTACAAAAATCTTCGTTGTTCTTCTGCCTTATTTCTAATTCTTTCTCTTCTTCTCTTTCTGTATTTTTGGTTCTCATCTCCTTAAAATTTTCTCTGCTGAGGGCAAAGTCACTCTATTGAGGGAACATTTACTGTATGCAACTTTCTAGCTTGTTTTAAGTTTATATGACTACAAATCTTATACACAATTAAAGGTGGCAAATTAACAGTTACTACATTTCATCATTTTCTAGGCTGTGTTTGATACTCTGACTATTATGGATTGAACTATTTTAGCCACGGTGACATAGTTATTCTAATCAGTTGTTCTTCTGTTTATGCCAAGACTAAGATTTCCTGAGAATCATAAACAGTATTATAAGCCACTACCAAAGAATCACGGATTAGGCCAAGTAGGCAGCAAATTCTCACCCCCATTAAAATGAAGAAGTAGAAACTTGTAACAGACTCAAAAGCCAAGAGCCAACTATACCTAGAAGACATCTCTGAAATGTAGTCATCTCCTAAGGAGATCTCATTTCTAGCAATAAAGCTAACTACTATAAGCAATTTACAAGCATCACTGTAAATGAAAAAACTGTAAAATGAGAAGACACAGAAACAAGATGCAACCCCAAGCTTTCAGCTTTCCAAGGCAAATTCAGGGAGCAATGAGGTAGAACAATTCAAAACCAACTCACTCAAACTCTCTGAGGTGGTAATAGTATTAGTAAAAAAGCAGATGAATGCAGTTGTAGAAAAGGCTAAATTAGAAATAATTTCTCAGATAACTAAAGAAATGATGACCAAAATGAAAAACATGTTAATGACTCTAGAAAAGCAATGAAACAGATTCAAACAGATATCAGGAGATTAAAATTTTATTCAAAGTATACAAAGCACAATCAAACAACATGAGGACAGAATATCAAATATAGACACAGAATTGCAGATAGTTATGAAGAAAATGAAGATGTTTAAAATAGCATAAAAATCAATCCCATGGTGGCTAGATTATGCAAAGAAGAATAATACAAGATGGATCAGAGTCAATGATAACACAAATGAGATAAAAACCCTGTCACAGAAGTAATGCCAGAAAACTTCCCAAGCAGAGAAAAAGAATTTGACATACATATAAGTAAAGCCTACTGAACTCTAATTAGCTGTGATAAAAAAAATAATCTATACCAAGGAATATAATAATCAAAATTCCAGAAATTCAGCACAAAAACAGACCATTAAAAGTTATTAAAGAAAAGAAACAAATCATCCATACAGGAAAGCCTACCAGAATCACAGCTGACTTTTCAACACAAACCCTCAAGTCCAAGAGAATTTGGAGTGAAGTATTACAAACCCTAAAGAAAATAACCTCCAGGGCAGAATGATACACTCCACAAAACCATCTTTCAAAATTGATGGAGAAGTAAATATTTCCACAACAAAGAATATCTGAGGAAACTCATGACCACCAAACCAGCACTCCAAAATGTTCTGAAGGTAATTCTAGAAAGAGATAATGAAGAGTATAACTCCATGAACCCTGTCTTGATTACTTTTCTCTTATTGCTGGGACAAAATACCTGACACCCAAAGTGAACAAATGAAGAGTTTATTTAGCTCACAGTTTGTGGAGATTACAGTCTATGATCAGTTGGTTCCAAGGCAGAGTGGCACATGGCAGAGGGCAACAGTTATGGCAGCAGAAAACAGCACAAGCAACACAAGCAAAAGAGAAGAGGCACAGAGACAAAATTCTTCCTGTCCCATATACAGTATGTAGGCCACACCCACTTGGGTGTAGCACTCATACCCTCATAATCCCTCATTGGATCAGGAGTTACGAACTGTAGAAACCCATCTCTGTGACTGCATGAGGCTTTATGGGGACATCCAGAGTCACACCATTAAATGATTACACCAGGCAAGGCAAACAAATAGAGGAGGAGAAAGAGAATCAACAACAGGAAAATAACATGACAAGGTAAGTCAATACACAGCAGTTCTAACTATCAGGGTGTAATTGGTCTCAATTCACCCATTAAAAGAAGCAGATTGGCAGAACAGGTCAAAAAACAAGATCCAACAATATGCTGCATAAAAGAAACATTTAACACAAAAAGAAAGTCATAGACTGAAAGTCAAAGGAGGGGAAACAATACTCCATGAGACACGAACCTAGAAAAAAGCAGGAGGTGTAGCTAGTCTATTTGCAGACAAAGCAATTTCAAGTCAAGACTGATCAAATGAGACAAAAATGTCACTACATTTTGATTTTATCAATCATAAATATATATGTAACAAATATTAACAGACATGAAAAATCAAAGAAGGATAAACTTGACACATTTCTAAGTAAATGGATATACCTTTAGACCATACACTTAAATTAAATAAACTAGACATACATATTTAAATATTTTATTGTTTCTCTGGTGTGAGAAACCAAAAGGATAACTAAGGACCAAAAATGTGTAATAGATATTAAGAAGTGGGAAGAAAATGTTCAAATGGAAAGGGGAACAAGGAAGGGCAGGGGGAAAGGAAAAAAGAGAAAAGAAAAGAAAAAGAATAGATGCTAGGGATTTAGCTCAGTGGCGTAAACACCTGCCTGGCAAGTACAAGTTTGTGAGCTGGATCCCAAGTACAAAAAAAAAAAGAATAGAAATAAAAAATGGAAACAAAGCTTTTGTAAAAAGGAGAAGAAAAAGGGTTGAAAGGAGGGGAGACAGTTGAGGGGAATAGAAAATTAAGCTATATCATGTAAAGGTACAAATTCCCAATGATGAATGTGATCATTGCACATATCTAAAATGTACTGATAAAATTAACTTTAAAAAAATAACAAAAAATAAACCAAGGGAAAAAAATAAAAGTTAAACTTGTTCATAGTAAAAACAACAAATTACATATATAGTATATGTGTAAGCATATATGTGATATACATATATATAAAATATAAATATATATATAATATATATATGAATTTAAGAAATTATTTCTTCAGGCCCTTAGATTGTGATTGTTTATTCTGAGCTACATCGTGGTGATTGCTAAATGACTTTAGCATAACTCTGGATATAAATGCAGCAGTGGTACAGAGAATTCTATAATGGCTTCAGTCAGTACTTGTTAATAGGTCTCCCAACTTAAAATTTCATATCAACAAACAAGTTACTAAGAGAAGTTTAAGGCAATGAGAATAGGTTATGTTGGCGTGATTAGCTGCTCAGTGGTTTGTTTTTGTTTGTTTGTTTTTTGTTTTGTACCGGGGATCGAACTCATGACCTCGTGCGTACCACTTTAGAAAACAATTAAAGGCCCATGGATTTAAAGCTGAATAGAATAAGTCATCTATGATTTAGACCAAAATATCTTACATACAACCAAAATCTTTCTGGCAAATAACTTGAAATTTAGGAATACTTGCTTTGTTAGCAGGCTGTCAAGTGATACGCTCACACTTCAGCTTTTTGAAGTCTGATCTGCCATAATTTACGCCTCCTCCTTTCATGCAGCAGTTCAGGTCATGTTGTTCTCTCCAGGATAAGAGAGAATGAAGAACATTTAAGGCCAGACTTCAACTTTCTTTGCATGTTAGCATGCAAAATGGCACCTTTTAGCATCTTGATGCCAACCCATGAAGAGGCTACCTTTCAGAAAATTCTATTTTCTCAGTAATCATAAATGCACTGCATGAAACAGTTCATTGAATATATTTTCTCTCCAGCAGTGGATGGCTCAAGCCACACTTACACAATACAAGGCAGATAGTCTAAATCCTAATTCTGAATATCTGTATCTTACCCCCAAAAAACCATCTGAAAACAAGGAAGCCTTGCATGCCTTAATGGTTTTTCAGAAAGTTATAGGGCGGTAATTTACAATCTGTTCCAGAGAAATCCTGTAAATCCTTTCACAAGGGTCACTACTGAAGCTATTCAAGCCCTCAGAAAGTATTACATTTCCTACTGCTGAAAAAAATGTTTCTTCTCACTTTAAGAGACACCTTAAGGGCCTGTAGTCAAAAGGATTATCAGACATATATACAGCAGAGATGTCTGGCTGCCCATCACAGCCTACTGCTCCCTTTCCATAGCACACAGTGGTTGCTGCAAGCAGCTGCCTGGCTAGATGCTAAGACCCGCAACACCAACCCTACCTCAACTGCATACCCATTCTACAGGGCAAAACCAGTCATATGCTCCCAATGGCACCCTAGCCCACAATCAGCAGTGGAATCTGAATGGAATGAATGGTAATTTGACTCCTCTCCTTTCACCTTATTTCCCTTGTAGCAGCAAGCCAGCTGGGTCACCGCCTGTTGAAGAAAAGCGGTAAGGAAAGGAAATCACTGAGTCAGCATCCTAGGAAGAGCCGCCAGAGAGGGTTGCCTGATCAAGAAGAAATATTAAACACTATAGGAGACAATAAATTTTTGTGTTAAGACATTGAGTATTGAGAGATTTTGTTAGAATAGTTCATCTTCTCTGACCAAATAGAAGAAATTGATGTAACTAAATTTTAGGGAACCCTGGATTCTTGGAATAATGGAAAAGAAGCAAAAGGCAGTGAATGCTCAAGAAGTGCTACAATTAGATCTTAAACGTGGTAGTTTGTGATTTTACAGATAATTTTTTAACATCTAGAAATTAGAGGTGGTATACAAAATGTCCTGAAGCCCTAAGAAATTCATCCATCCATCCATTCATTTATTTATTCAACAAATATTTCTTAAGCAACAAATTCATACTCCGGACTCTAACAGGCAGCTGGACAGAGCTGTGAATAAAACCCTGTGCCACCTTCTTGGAGTTCACTTTCTTAAACAGACAATAAAGAACTATGTCACATAATGCCCTATTCCACTGGTTTTCCTAATGATAACTGCTTAATTTTCTTTTATTCAAAAATGTGGTTATGACTAGTGGAGGAAAAGAGTGCTATTTTCTTTCCTCTGTAACTTTGTCTTTCTAAATTGTATTTTAGCAACCTGAAAGGGACAAATTGGCTGAAGAAAGAGAAAATTCTAAGTCTTTTAACAGACCGTGACAAAAACAGGGCTAAATAATTATTTCTAAGAAAATGAAATTACTTTTTTTTATCGCCATACCCGGAATGGCTTTCCCAATTGTCCCTTGTAAGACTGTAATAGCACTAGCTGCAGAATGTACAATTCCTGACAATAGACAATACAACTGAAAAAATTAGTCTCCTGTGTTCAAAATAGCACTCTCATAACAATGGGAAATTTGTGCCTGCTCTCTCCAGACCTTTGCTGTGCAGAATACCAGTGCAGGCTAATTATACCAGCTAGCTGAAAATTGTGTGCGTAATGGAAAGGCAACCCCTAAAGAATCGCACAGAAAAGGTCTTACCATCAAATGCAAAACAACAGGAAAAAAAAAAACCAAAAAACAGAGCAAACATGAGAGCATGCACAGGGGCATCCTCATTAGCATACTGCAGTGAACTAGTATCATGGATGCACACCAAAGACTTGCAAAACTCTCTGGCTTCAAAAAGACACCTTCCATGATGACAGAATTTCCCCCTGTACCAAGTCAGTGCTTGGTCACGACGTGCAGATATTGATCATCCTTTTGTTGAAAACTGTTGTCACTTCTGGGAGCAGAAGTTGTAAATGTCAGTGAGAGAGCTGCACAGAGTTGCAGGCAAGGGCCAAGTGTTATCAGAACATCATTATCAATGTGCACATCACACACACTGGCCAAGGAGCAACCAGGCCTCCCCAAGCTCTGCTGGAACAAAGATCAGTTTCTCTTGGTTCCACTTTTCCTGTGTCTTCATACTACATGCTTGATTTGTGAAAGGAAGGATAGGCATAAAATAAAGTCCTTCAGGAAAAGTCCAGCAGAGCCTTGTAATACCCTTACACCCCCAAAAACAACAAACAAAGCAGATCTGACATGACCAAAACACATGTGCTGTGCCTGTGGGATTCCTCATAGAGCAGGAATATTTAAGTTATGAAACATTTTCCCTTTATTCCCATGTGCCCTTCTCAAAAAAGTGACCTGTCTCTTGTATCCTGGGTGCCACCTCAATCAGGGAGCAGATTTCCAGGGACAGTCCACGTGACTAAAGGGTCTTCCTGCTAACAAAAGTTATGAGCCTATTTACCCAGAGGCTCAGCTGAATAGCAGGACAGACCAGACTACTGACCTTGATTTCTCTTCCCTGGGGTCAACCTGTCACAACCCCAGGGAAGGGAGTGAATGGCTTACAGGCAGCTGCTTCAATGCCTTCCTCCCACAAGCACTGTTTTTAAAATTAAAAGAAGAAAAGAGAAAGAGGGATGTGTGTGTGTGTGTGTGTGTGTGTGTGTGTGTGTGTGTGTGTGTGAAAGAAACAGAAACAGAGGCACAGAGAGAAAAGAGAAACAGAGACAGAGGGGGAAAATGTTGATTATTAGGAAGAGAGAAATAGAGAAGGAAAAAGGAAAAATATGGAGAACAATACAGAAGACTGTTGAATCCTCCTTAAAGTTGCCTGGCATGAGAATTTAGCTATAGCTCTCACCTGAACAGTCTTCTAACTTTGTCAGCTAAGCACACAACAAAACAAAACTCAGATTACCTCCTTTCGGGGAGATTACAGGCCCCACCCCACATGATATCCTCCCCCCCCACACACACACACAGCACTGCTACACTGTCCTTCCAGGTGCCATCTAAACAGAGCTCCTCACTTTGGAATCTCAGGTCCCAGTGCCTCTTCTGCATAAGAAGCATGGAACTTACGGATTTCTTTCTACCCAGGTCGAAGGAAAGAATGTAATGGACTCCCCAGAATACAAGATTGTAAGTAGAAATGGGTGAGTTGGGGGACACCCAGAGCTGGGATTGGGGGTTAATCCTCAGCCTGAAATAATAGCCAAAATTTTGTACAACAAGATATTTTTCTGGGCTAGGAATTTAGCTCAGCGGCATAAGTACCTGCCTGGCAAGCACTAGGTCATGAGTTCAATCCCTGGTACCAAAAAAAAAAAAGATATTTTTCTAAGGTAGGGTCCAGAATGCATCTTGGAGTGTCAAAAGGAATGAAGGTCTTTAAGAAAATAGCAGTAAAACTGCACCACAGTTTTTGATAAATATGGACCTAGGGATAGATAAGTTGAATCCTCTAGCCAGGGTATGACCTTGTTTGGCACCGCATGACCTGCCATCCATATTCCTCATCAGCTGGAGCGTCTCAGAATCCCATGCCAAGCTGGAGAGTGAACACAGACTCACTTTATAAATGACTGCAAAGATGCTATGGAGAACTTAAATATAAAACAGTGATTTTCAAATTAAATTAAATGGGAAGCGTGGGACTTACCCCTTCATTTTGTTGGATAAAGATTTAACGTCATTCTGTAGATTTTTGCATTTCTCGGTCAGCTGGTGTGATTTCTCATTCAGATATGTG
Source organism: Dolichotis patagonum (assembly GCA_004027295.1). Taxonomy (NCBI): domain Eukaryota; kingdom Metazoa; phylum Chordata; class Mammalia; order Rodentia; family Caviidae; genus Dolichotis; species Dolichotis patagonum. The sequence continues at coordinate 28,965 of PVJX010009288.1, read as the reverse complement.
CTGTTTCATGAAAGAGATAAAAGAGATTGATTTAAAATGAAAGCCTGTAAGATACTGTTAACCAATATCAGATTCAATTGATAAGGTGTTTCCAAATGAAGTGTGATTTCATTCCAGTACTGAATTTCTCCAAGGAAATTGATATTTTCACCTCTGATGGCTCTAACCATCAGAGATTCAGGACTCTAACCATGCATACTTGGTAGATTAGTAGTTCTTCCCATAACGAATATAGATAAAGCTAGTCTTTATTATAATAGCTGTGATATGAGGGGCTTGGTACTGCTCCTTTATGAACTTGGAAAATTGGAGGTTTAATAAAACCAAACCAAAAAATAGTTAAAGAGATAGGTGATACAGTCATGGACACAACTGGCTTTGTGAACATGGGCATCTTGTTTAACCACCCGTTAAACATATTTCCACATATCTAAAATAAAGATAACAGTTGCCAACTCTGAGTATTTCTATTGTGACACATATATGTTGGTTAGAATATTTTAAAGCATCTGCTGCCATGCCTCAGACATAGAAAGTATTCAAAAAATTTTGACCGTCACTTTCCTTAAGCTTTAAAAAGATGTGCACAATGGTTTTATAATTAATCCATTTACTTAGTGACTCTAAAGAAATCTGTTGGGAATCGAATATGAGACATAAGATGTTTAAGATGGGTAGACAAGTAAAATAGACATGGTCCCTTTCCCTGGTGGAACCTGCTGTGGGGTTAGGGAAAAAGATGTTGAACAAACCACCAAACTCACAAATGAATACAGGAATATGAACATGGTTGGCACAGTTCAAGTACAGCAAGTGGCAGGAAAGAGAGAAACAGGTAGGCCGTTCACACTGAGGTGTCTGAAGGGGTGTCATCTAGGTGGAAATCCCAAGGATGAGCCAAGCAATAGAGGAGAACTTCAGAAAGTCAGTGATGTTGCCGGGGAATGTGCCACATTGAGGAAACAGTATGTAAAAAGGCCTCAGAATGTGGAGCTGGGCTGTTTGAGGAACTGCATGAAGGTATCAAGAGCTGTGGGTTATTTGGAAGGCAAAGCAAGGGTCAAAGCTCAGGCCTAGAAGGCTATGTTAAAGACTTTAGAATTTATCCTAAAAACAAGGGGAAAAAACAGGCTTGCAGGCAGGGATGCGACAGGCTTTGATGTATGTTTTAAATGATTTATTAGTACCACAATGCAGAGAACTGAAGGGTAACGGGGCAAGAAAGCAGTAAAGTTAAGAAATGCATGCAGGACTTCAGAAGAGAGATGACAGCAACTGGTTTTACTAGGTAGGGATAGAACAGTGGTTTTTATCATTTGATAACAAACAATACCAACTTCTCAGTGTCGTAAAATGCCCACTGCCTGTATGGATGGCCTTCAAGGGCAGCTGTACCCGGTGCAGCTCAGGGATTGTGACAGTTAACTTTTACATCAACTTGACTGCACTGGGAGATGCCCAAGCACCCTGCAACACAGGATTTCTTGGTGTGTGTGTGTGTGTGTGTGTGTGTGTGTGAACATGTTTTAGAAGTAATTAGCATCTGAGTTAGTGAACTGACTAAAGGAGTCCCACGTGCCCCAGTCGGGTAGCCATCACGCAGTCAACGAAGGGTTAGAATACAATGTCGAAAAAAGAAGCAAGGACATATACACTCCATCTACTGGAGGAAGAATGAATGCACCCACCTCTTCCTGCCCTTGGACATCAGTGCTCTTGGTTTTTAGACTCAGACTCATTCTTGGGCTTCTAGTGAGATTTGGATCTCCACCAATCACCACCTCCTCCAGCCTTAGGCTTTGGGACTTGGATTGGGTTATACCAACAGTTTTCCTTGGTCTTGAGTTTACAGATGGCAGATTATGGGACATCTCTGCCTCCATAATTAATCACATGGGCCAATCCATCCTCATAAATCTTTCAATGTGATCTGTTGGTTCCATTTCTCTGAGGAACCCTGACTAACACAGGGACCCAAATTGCTCCAGTCTGGTCATATCTTTGTTTTAGCAACTGGCTTCTATAATTGCTGAGGAAGGAGCACAAAGTACTGAAAAACTTGACCCTGTGTATGAATATTTTAGTACAGACAGAAGATGTGGCGCTAGCCTAAATCAGTCACACCCCCCCCCATACACAGCTGATTGAAAAGGGCGAAAGAGCAATGAATAATCTTCCTGAGTTCCCAGGGAGGAGGTCTGAGTGCAGGTAATGTAACAAGAAGCAACACCAAAGTCTCATTTTCTTTATGAAACAAGAGTTTTGTTTTCTTTTGCACAGCCTTCTCAGTGGAGACCGCACCTCACCTGTGCCCACGGGCAAGACAAGTGGGAAGATCTGAGATCTATTCCAGATATAAAACAGACAATATTTCATAAAAAATTGGCTATGGGAGGTGAGGGAGGTGTAAAGGGAAAGATATAAACAAGACAGAATCATAATTAATTCTCCAATATTTCTCAGAAATGCTTTCTAAAAATATTGGGTTCAGAGTATCTCTAGGCTCAGAAAATCCCTCTTAATCCTGATAGGATTTCTTTCCCTGCAACTTCCTCCCCCCCCTTTCTGTCTATATGCTCACCTTGTGTGCTTTCTGAATGTATGATCGTACTTTCCAAGGATTTGTTTATTTCTCATTTTCCATGTGTTTTATTCAGGCAGCACCGTTAATGAAGTGAATTACCAAGCTAGCAATGCTTTGAATTATGATGGCTTATGCAATATTGAATTGTGAAACTGTGACAACCAGGCACCAACAGAATTGTGTCTCATACACCTTTGCTCAAATTGGAGAATATCTTTCTTAATAAAAACTCAGAATTGGTTTTCCCAACTAAAAATCACAGACAGTGAATGGAAAGCAAATGAGTGTATCCGAGATAAAAGCGAAGGTGACAGAATGAAGACAGGAGAGAAAATGGGGTATAAAAGTTCAGATTTGGGGAAGATGGAAGTCAGCCTTAAATCTGAGCTCTACTCTGACCTTAGTCTTCAGCCCAGAGGTTTTTTTTTAATCCTTTCTCAATAAAGTACTTAAAGAAGTTAAGTAGGATGTGTTAAAATAAAAAACCCTGACCCACAGAAATTAGTCAATAAATCGTGCATTGTTACTATCCTACACTGTTACTGCGTTCTTTTCCCAAGCCCGTCACTGTCATTACTCTTACGATTGGAAATCTCGCACACCTATTGGAAGTCGCTCAAAAATGAAAGCCACAGGGAAGCTCTTTTAGTCTGCTTTGCTTTCCATGCCTCTCCTGTCCCCTTTCATTCAAAACCTTCAGAATTTTCTTTCTTTTCATCTAAAATTATTCCAACTTGCTCTGGAAATAGGAAAAAAAAGACGACTTCTCAGTTCTGAGTTGAGAAAAAACATGACCCGTGAACAGATCCTATTTGAGAGGTCAGCCCACACTGCAGAGGAGATGTTGGGGTGAGCCCACTTTAATGTCTGATTTGGTGCTATCTCTCAGACAAGTCACAGGATAGAGAGAACCTAATCAAGATGAAAGTGGGAAGTCCAGAGAATCAGAGTCACAAACAAGACATCAAAACAAGACAGGGGTAGACAGATTCATAGCCCCAGGAAGGGTACTTGGGGGTCAGGTTAGAATGACCCATCCAAAAGGGCTAAATGTCAGGGAGAACGAGAAAGAGTTCAAGAGGTTAGTTGCAGAGGTGAAGTATGTCACAGTGGACAACAGGGTTGAGTTTCAGGGAGAAATCAAAAGATGACTGGAGAGAAACCCACTTTAAAAACTCACTTAGATTGGTGGGCTGAGCCACTAGGTGTAGAAAAACAAACAACAGGACTCAACCATTCTGCTAGGCACAGTCTAAAGGTAACCAAAAACCCAGGGTCAGACTCCACAGGCTAAGGAAGAATTCTGTCACTGTCAAATCTAAGACTTCCTTAAAATTTCAATTTCAGCCTTACATTCTGGTGAAAGCACTTCTTAAACACTTCTTACCAAAATTAGCTAAAAAAAAATGGAAAGGATCCATTTGTATACAAACTGTCAACCCCTACAGTAAGAGTGGTAAAAAGGACAGTGGCCCTCCTCTGAGACATCTGTTACAACTTGTAGACTAAGCCCTGGAGGCATTTAGGCAGCCAGCTGAGATGGCTCCAACTGCTCTGCCGAAGCTTCTATAGTTGCTCCATGGTAAGATCACAGGCTTGGCCCACATGCTGCCATGCAAGCTTGCTTGCTTTCCCCTCTGTGGCATCTGTTACATCTTCACCTCCTTGCTCACCTGACATTCTCTTGCATCTACCTTGCAAATACACAGTAATGAAGTGATATAGCTCCTGGCATAAGATATTACTAGAACTGACCCTGGTCTGATGGGGGGAAAAAGACATACAGGCCCTTGGGAAAGTTACTGCCTTGATAATCCATGGGGTCCGATTTGCTATGCCTTTTATATTCCTTGACAATTCTATTACCAGTCCCAGCTCCCTCAATGACTACTCCAGGCATTCACAGTTATCCTGCTGTCTTTGCCATTCTCTGCCCTCCTAACAGCTCATTTAATCATGGTTCTTATTTCACAGAAACACAATGCTGCTAGGTGTGAATTAATCTATAGCTGTCACTCATCCTGACCTTCCATCTCAGAGGAGGAAGTGTCTCCTCTCTCTCAGAAGGATAATCCACTTGCCATTCGTCCCTGTCTTCTCTGAGATTGGGTTCCTTCCTTCGTATTCCTTTTAACTGATTATTTACTGTCTTCCTACCACTGTGGTTCTCTCATGCTCAATTCTCTGCCTTCTAAAAATAAAAAAAAATTCACTCTGCTATTCTCCTTGACCTATTGCCTTACCCTGTATTCAAACTGCAACCTGCTTCTTTTTCCTGCCTCTATCCCTACTGCCCAAAGTGACCTGTCTCATGTGTACACTTGACCACATTACACTTCTGCTCTGAAGCCTCTGTGACCCCCTCCCTCGCCTCCATCACAACAGTCCTGAGGCACAGCCCCCACTCCTTGCTGTGACACAAAGCCATTCGCTGTCTGGCTCTGACTGAGTCTGCAGACAGCCTGCTAACTATTAAATGATCCAACTTTCTCTTTTTCCATCCTTTGTAAGTCTTATATTATGGATTCAGACTGCTTTTATTATTTAATTATAGCATTTATTTGTTTGGCAGTGGCTACGAAGCCTTCAGGCATGTTTTCATTGCCACAGTATGTCAGGGGGAAAAACATCTTTAATAAGATTGGGAGGAAAAGATACACATAAACAAGCATTTCTGCTATCATTGTTACCCGCCTGAATGCTGTACCTTAAAAAATTCCATCTTTATTTTTCATTCCTGAGTTGAAAGTGATCACTTTACAAGACCAGCTGGCAAGATTTCACAGAAAAGCAAGGTGCTTAGCAGTTACGTTGTCTCTCACAGAATAATAAAAATTAAGATACCGATAAAGCGAAAGAGTATCTCTCAAAGGAAACAAGTTTTTGGTCCCTACAAAACAATGTCATCAGAGCATAATAAGCATCTACAAAGACCTCTAAAATAGAGAATTAATGTCACCTTCTAAGTATGACCTGCAATCATGCAATCACACAATCAGTCCCCTGGCCAAGCCAAACATCCAGAAGAACAATCTGCATGTAAGTGACTAGGGACACGTACATCCAAATTTTATTTATGTTGACCATAATGAGGACAAAACTGGACTGTGAATCTAAATGTGAAGCTTGAAGCCTAATCAATTTTACTTTCTCTGAAGAATGAATACATTAACAGGCAGGGAATATCTGAACACAAAAAGCCCAGAAAGCCCAAAGAGTGAGAGTTTTTTGAGACAGGGTCTTGCTATATAGTTCAGACTGGCTTTTGAACTCACTATGTAGTCCAGGTTGGCCTCAAGCTTGCAGCAATCCTCCTCCCTCAGCCTCCCTAGTGCACCACCATGCTATTTAAGGCATGCACCAGCATGCCCGGCTTTTTACCTGACCACCAGCAGAAATCCCTGCTGAGGGGAGGCTGACCAGCCTCTGGAACAAAGGCCATACTGATCACCAATCTCATCAAGCAAACTTCTCATAAGGCAGCCACACACCCTGATGCAGATTTTTTGAAGGGAGCAAGACAAGCATCCCAGGCCACTGCAGTTTTATTACTCTCCTTAATTAATAAACCAACACTGCTTTAGGAATGATGACTCTTATAAGTTTGGTTAACAAAACTCTGCCTTTACAATCTCCATTGTATCCAGAAACTGGCAAAATGGTATCGTGGTACTTATAAAGATGAGGGGTATATCCTGGCCCTCCTCTCTGTTATTTGGCAAGGTATCTGCAGAGTCATGCCAGGTGCCAGAGAGAAGTACCCTTCTCTGGTACTAGATGTAAACCAATAAATAAGACCTTGTTACTGCTCTCTTCTAGAAACAGCCTGTTGGGAAGGACAGACCAGTAGGCACACACTGATCAAACTGAGGGTGCAGAATGAATGCCAGCTCTTTTCCATAAACATATTAATTTCAAGAAACCACTGATCTGTGTTTTGGTGGATGTCATTTAATTCAAAATATGGGAGCTACTCTCAAAATGATTACATAAAACTTTCCTCTTTTATCCATGAGCATGGCTGACAACTTAAATTGTGAAATATTCTACAGATAATCTCTGCTTACTTGGCCCTTACCTTTTTTCAGTTATCATCCATGATGAAGATTAATTAGCTATCTCTTACTATTAAATCCATTACCATAATGCATTTTTGCCCCCACCATAGTAGTTTTTCAAAACTTAAAATCACAACTCTAATATAGCTACAAAATGTACATGTATGAAAGATCATAATTTGCTCATAATACAGGAACTAGCTCAAAGAAGAATCCAAAGCACCTCCATACTTAAAGGTCAGGAATACTGACATGTAGTTATATGCAAAGGGAGATGAAACTGGTTGGGAAGGGGCAGGGGAGTCATCAGCCCTCTACCAGACAGGGCACAATTTGTATATTTACAGAAAATAATTATTTTGCATTGCTAAAAGTTAAGTAGAACTCAGAGTTGTCCAAGAGCTTCCATGGGATCAGAATCACCAACTCAGAGGTATGTGATCTACACAATGCAAGCACACCCATAGAAGCACCCTGTTTAACTCAAACCTTTAATAGCACCACTGACGATCACTGCAATGTTAAAGAAGGATTCTTAGGAACCAGTCTAACAGGCTCTTGATTCTGCTGAATTTCAGTCTCCATCTACCCACAGCTTGCCCCAGAGAAGAACAGAAGTACCTGGCTTAGGCCTGAGTCTCCTGGGGCTGTCAGAAAGCATGGATTGAACTGAGAAGACTGAAATGAAGATTATCAAAAGAGGGAATATGATATGAAGATTTATGACAACTTCAAATCCAGATGGATAACACCCTGGGTCTTGTCACAAAACAAGACCCACCTGGAAAACAAGTTCCAGCATGACTTTAGAAAGACTTCCCCTGAAAATGAGCTCTACTGAGTCTTTTGGAGTAAAACATGGCAGTAGGGTCTTAAACAGGAAATGGAATATTTAGCAAAGTAGAGAGAGAACGAAATAGAAGTAGACTAGGAACAAGTGACAAGCCTTGGAGCACCCATATCTCATTTCACTGACCCAGAAATGTGAGATCCTTGGGTGTATGAGGCAACTTTGAAAGTGCAGGAAAAAAAATGTAGAATCAAGTTGGGCTTCATCTACAGTAGGCTGTCTCTGTCTTCTCGCCCCACCACTAGGTCTCAAAGTAGTACAGAATTAAAGCAGCCTAATATTTTCTTACTGTATGCAATCAAGACTGTTTGAGCTTTCTTGAAGGTACTTTTCAGGCAGGAGATTAGGAAATGGCCAGATGGCTGGGTACCTGCGCATAAACTGCCAATCACAGAGATTCAGAATATATACAGCCAAACCCGATACCTGAGACCAATCAGAAAATACTATTTGGTGCAAGATCAAGCAGGTTTTTAATAGGATGGTCTAGATCTGACATCATCTTGAGGAGTGGAGGATACAAAAGACAACTGTCATAGCACCCTAGAACTCAGTAATATACTGAGTATATTTGTATCCACATTCTTTGATGCAAAAATACTTACATCCCCTCCTTATTAAGACTGAAGTTCAAAGGCTAGGGATATAGTTCAGTAGTACAGTGTCTGCCTGGAAAGTGCAGGATCCCAAGTTTGATTGCCAGTACATATTCCTCCACAAAAAAGACTGACATTCATAATAGTGATGTATACAAGATAGTCATCAGGTACTAAGTACTGTTATAAATATTGTAATCATCATCTCATCTACTCCTCATATGAATGTGCAGGTTAGGTATTAAGTCTATTTTACAGATGAGGAAAATAAAGCATTTTTCAGATTAAAGACATCCCCAAAGTCACTCCATTAGTAAGAAGTAGAGTTTTGAGCCCATATACTATGGTTGTGTTTTTAACTACTGTGCTATTCTATCTCGGTTTAAAGCAAAATCTATAACCTTCTTGATGAAATAGAGAATATTTCATCATCTAAAACATTACCTTCTCCAGGTTATCTCATTCTGAATCTATGGACACTAACAAAGATTCTCTCCTTGACCAAACTCTATTCAGGCTCCCCTTATTCTTTTCAACTAGTCCTGGTTATTGGCTGCATCTTTACAATTCAATTTTAGCAATAACCCTGCTAGGTCAGTTTATCCAGAATCATTTAAATGTGCTCTCTGACCAGCCTCAGCATCTGTTCAAATTCCTCATTATCATGCCTGCCCACCCTGTTTCACCTTCAATAAGAATCCTATCCAGTCAGTTTAGCCAGAGCCACCTCTTACCCTTGAAGTTTGCTTTTAGCAATTTTCTGCACACTGACCTCCCAGAAGTTTACCCCTTGGCTACAGATTCCTAGTTGTCTTTGTATTTAGAGCTGAACTCTGTTTCTGCAAAACTCCACTGCAATAATACCTATCAGGATAGTCCCGATTAAAGTCTGCCTTACCATTCTAGCAGCATCACAAATATTTTTTCCTTAACAGAGCAATTTTTCTATTCTGTAAACTGTAGATAACAATAACAACACAAAATAATTCTTGTTCATAGGCATGCAAATGAATTATGTCCAGGGAAGAAATAACTCACCCCAATAGACACATGTGCACCAAGAAAACAATTAGTTTTGCCTCTATGTAGGCATCCATCTCAATAGTGTTCACCTGCAAATGTGCCTGTTCAGAAGACTCCCCTTCGAACTGGTTCTACTATCTTACCAGTTTCCTCCCTCCCAGTTACAGGAAAATCTTCTAGAAGCAATCACTTTCTTATCTGTATGAAACACATAGTTTTACCTTTTTATGAAAATTATCACCCTGAATGAGAGCACTGAAAACACTGCTGAACTGAATAAACATAGAATGATGATCAAGAAGATACATTTTCATGGCAAAAATAGTCATTCAAGTCCCAAATCTGCTGCATGCAAGGCGATTAACCTTAAGAAGGTTACTTAACCTCCCTGTGCACTTTCAGCTTCCTTGTATGTGAAACGGGGATAATGCTATCTCTCAAATGGATCTGCTGCTCAATCTGTAAGAGGTAACGCGTGAAACTGTTCAGCACGATGATTGGAATGGAGAATCCACTTAATAAGCAGTATTTGGGAGTAGGAGTGGATACAGCAGTGGTTATTACTGTCTTGGCACTCTTCCTGAAACACCTATGAACCACTTGGAGAATTTATTGAAATGCAGATTCCATCCAGTTGGTAGATGTAGGATGGAGTCTAATCTGCAGCATTTCATGCAGTCACTATAAGGCCCCAAATGATGCTGACTTCCTAGACTAGGTACAACAGCAAGGGCTTAAAAATCTCATGGATTGAGCTCTTCCACCCTGATAATCTTTCCACAATAATCTCCAGTAAGACTTGGTTAAGGAGAAAGATGAGAATTTCTTAGGCCCAGAATGTCAAGTGTTAGTGGAAAAAGCAGTGAAATTATTTAAAATCTGCATTAGTAAAATGAGCTAAATTATATGACCATAGTAGGGTTTTCCCCCAGACAAACAGCAAAAAAGTAAATACCGGTAATATAAGAGATTTACATATGCAAACATTTCACATAGCTGCTTTCCTGACTCAGGTGCATGGCTCAGACTCCTAATTACAAAAAAAGCCTGAGTAGCCTCCAGCAAGGCAAAAGCCTCTGGTCCAGCTCAGCTCAATTCAGCCCGGCAAATACAGCCTTTGGATGGGCATTGTGCAAACAAACCCAATGACAGCTGAAAGATACTGGTCACTTCTGAGAAAACTTCCAAGGGACACACATTCTGGAAATGTCTTGACATGTCAGTTATATTCATGTCCAAGTACCCCTATTTAACTATGCAGTGACAATCCGTAAGATCTTCCCAAACAATCATTTCTCTGCAAACTAAGTATTTTTCTCTTAGAAATGAATTTTGAGATAAGAACTTCAAGGAGAAGGTATCTTTTATTTCAATGTTGACCCTACATTATCTTTGAGAGAGCCACACAGTCACTATAAGACTCTAGAATTTACAAATTCTTAAATGTTTGAACTATAACTGGTTTTAAAATAAGTTCAGTCATCTAAGAGTGAAAAGTCTCTTATAACCTGTAGGGCTTTAGTTCAACTTTTTAACACATTTGCATTTTATACTTATTTTTAGAAAAACACTGGTTTGAACTAGAGACTTCATATTTTAAAAATATTTTTTTAAAGTACTGGAGATTGAATCCAGAGCCTTTGCAAAGAGCTACATACCCATCTCTATAATTTACTTTATTTTGAGACAGGGTCTTACTAAGTCAAGCTATTGGGCTGGGACTTGTGATCCTTTTGCCTCAGTGTCCCAGAGTGCTAGAAGAGTTTAAAAATCAAAACAAAATGAATGAAGTTTAATAAAGTAGTCATCCATTTTTGGTTATCAGGGTAAAGAAAAAGTGAACCAGTATAAATAGGTGCAAAGCTGAGAACAGGTCTGATGAGGCTGTCTAGTTAATATGGAAGCCCCACAGAAATTAGAAACCACAAAAAATTAAGCTCTACAAAATAGGTGCTGAATACATTTGTGCAGTAAACAAAATCCCAATTTGTTACATTCAAAAACAGTGGGTGACTGTAATACAGAAAGAACAACTGAGGTTACAGGGCCACACTCCCCTCTACTCATCTGAACCTGGGAAACATCCCAAGGTCAATTCCCCCACTCATGGGGTCAACTGTGCTAAAGCTTTCTACCTGAAAGCAGATAAGAAAAACAAAGATCCCTGAACCTGCCCAGGAAAATTCCAAATTCCCAAACCAGGATGCCTGCCAAGTCCTTCTGCATGAACTGCAGCAACCTTTCTTTACCTGATGCTCACTGAAGGTTCATGCATATGGACTGCATTTCATACATCCACTTATGACAGAGCAAACTATGGGAAAGGACAGGCATAGTAGACACAGCAGACCCAACTCAACACCCTATCAATCGCATTGTCCGTCATGCTCTGGACGACTTAGTAGGAGGTGCTCTAGATAGGGTGAAATATTTTAAGCCCCTAAACCCAATTCACTCAGTGCTTGTGCCATTTTTCTTTGGCTGGTGCAAGCCCACTCACTCCAAGATTACTGTCACCTGATTAAATCTGGCTGCTTTTTCCTTAATGCCACTCACCACATCCAGTTTTTTGTTTGTTGCACAAAAGAATCTAGGAACCTGCCTGGGACTCTATCTTAGTTACTTTTCTCATTGCTGAGACAAAATATCCAACAGTGAAAGGTGAGAAAGGTTATTTAGCTCACAGTTTGTAGATGTTCTGGTCCTTGATCAGCTAGCTTCAAGACAGAGTGTCATGGCACACAGGCATCACAAAGGAGAGACAGTTCCCGGCAGGCAGGCAGACGGTACCAAATCAGACAAGGGACAATCACAGCTCCTTCAATCCCTGATATCATATCCACACTACTTAGGACAGGTAGCACTCACACCCTTAACCCTAGTGCCCTTCAGCCTAACATGGCATGATGAATGAATTCCAGTGTCACACACTCTAGATCCAGCCACCTCTAAAAAAGCCCCACAAATGACTGCATGAGGCTTTTGGGTGGGGGGCATCTAGACACAACCATAACAGATCCCATCCATAGTAACAACTGTATATCTTCTAAAGACTGTAGAGTTTATTTATGGAGTTCAGATCAGTACCATCAGAACAAAGATCAGTGCAAAAACCCCCAACTCTTTCAAAAATCAGGTCCACGTATTTGGAAGCATCTTCAATCTGAAATAAAATGACAAAAAGTATGTCACCAAAAAATAAATAAATAAAAATGAAAATCAGAACAACTTGCCTTACTGCAGCAATTTTGTAAATGTGAAGTGAGGCAAAAGACCCCATCAAAGAAAAATAATGATTTCCAAAGTTCTGGGATATAAAGAGGGAAACTACAGTTGGTTTACAACAGTACACCAGAATCTTCCTATCAATCAAGCCCTTTTTCCTATGATCTATTTTACAAGACACTGAATAAAAAAACTATAAGCTAGAATTTGCTGAAAAAGCAATTTCCTAGGTTTGCCCTTGGTTCACTATTTTACTATTTCCATGTCTATCTGACTTCATTGTCTGTCTCATCTATTAGTGACTCTAATAAATTCCTGCAAATGAACAAATGGCAAACTGACAAAATACAAAGTGACGAAAACTGTACATGAGGTCTGCAAGACTGTAACTCATCCAGGGAAAAATTCTGGTCAGACTGAAAAATAAAACATTCTAGAAAAAGAATAATCAATGGGAAGAATTAGATGTAAAAGGATCTGCTGAAGAGCCCCAACTAACTATGAAATTTGGTTTGGGAGAAGAACCCAATCTCTTCCCATTCTGTTTAATTGAGATTTTATTGTATTTGAAATGATGTTTTTCAAATGTCCTCATTAATATTTAATGAAAGTATAAGAGAACTGCCTAACCAAATTTACTGTGCTTAGGTAAACTGTAATTAGGAAAGGTTAGGAGAGTGCCTAAGAGACCTATCAATCACAAAATGAAGCAATATAATTACAGATGAAATTCAACAAGGAAACAGCACAAAGTAATAATCTTTGAAAAGAGGGAATAAAATTACTCCAATGTGGTGTTAAATTCTGAGACGGGCAGTCAATCAAGTGTCATTTCAGGCAACTCAGGAGCAATAAACCTACTCAACAAAATTGAACTCTTGATTACATTAAAGCATTTTAATCTCTCATCTGCTTATTCACAATTTCTCAGCTGATAAAATGTCCTGCTGCTATTTCATTTACAATTTGAAATAATCTGAATCTACTTAAATCAGAGCTACTTTGTCTTGTTATGGATTTTCCTGGTTTGAATTTTTCCTTTTTTGCTTTGCTGCCTTCCATTTTAACTTGACAGAGCCCCGGAGCTCTCTCATTCTCCGTGAAAATCTCTTTTCCAAGACCGTTCAGTTTTTCTTCTGAAGCACCTTCCACCTGGAGAGCATTTGTTCTTGTTCTTTAACTGACTACTGCTTCCATTTCTTACCCATCTGAAAAAGTTGTCTTTGTAAGTAGGATCGTGCAAGGTAAATGAGTTCTAATGAGCTTTTAATGGATCACACTTCACAATGAACATATCTGCATTTCAAAAATACTTTTAAGAAATGTTTTCCAACCCCCACTCCCAAGCCGGCTGCATTAAACGGAACCCAAAATCCTGATCTGCTTAGGGTTGCTGAACCATTTGAGCTTCTCCTTTCATGGCTTCTCCAGCTGTCTCAACCTCCCCATGCCCACCCTGTCTCACCTTCCATAGTACACCTGCTAATTATGCCCGCCTTTCTCACCTTTTTCTCTTTTGACCAGGGTCAACAATTGCTTTGCCCATATTCACATCACCATTTTGGACCTTTTTGGCCTGGAAAATATCTGCTCCAACTCCCACACTAAGTCTGGCTTCTCAGAACCTCATTCCAACCCATCCACTGACCAACAAGCCAGTCCAGCCCTAAACCCCTTGACTGAGACTCAAAGGACGAATAATGTAATCAAAGGGCCCTGACTAGAGAGTCTAACTATGAAGCAATGGTATGAAACCATACCATTTCTGCATCAAATGGCCACAGACAGGAGCAATGGTATAATCTACAAAGGCTCAGACTGGTTTAAGCAAGGACCAATTTGCTGTCCTCTAATAATTTGAGTTGGTAGTGAATTGGTTCACTCAGAACCAATTTTCTGAGTGAAGGGGAACCAGTTACAGCTCCATCAAAACAGCACATCAAGGTGTTCCCATTCTGTCTCACCCGGTATTTCCCTGATATATAGGCCACATAAAAAGTTTTGCAGGAATGAACCTGTAATCAGTGTAAGTGCATGTTAATATAAGAGCATTAAGGAGAATTTAAGATCAATGTATACAAGTGCTATCATTTTGTTATCTCACATATCTCTTTTCAACTCTCTCAAAGACTGATGGAGTTTTTTAAATGCAAGGAATGGAATATTCACAATGATTATTTTTATTACAGCTCTGGATTTTTTTCCTTAAAACATCAAATGCCTTCATCCATTTCAACTACTTATTATCGTTCCATTCTTAATTCTTTATTTCTTTCTCAGTAATAATATACATTTTCTCAACTTCTTAAATGTCTTCATTAGATACAATTGAATGTAATTTGGAATTTACAAATCTTATCACAATCTCATTCTGCCTGAGCAATGCTGGATATAAAAAGTACAAATGGTCTATATATTTCTTCATATTTCTTGCACATCTTCAAGAGTCCTTAAATTAAAATGATAGTTCTTCAATACCTTTCCATCTAAGCATTCTGGCATCTGGAAAACATCAGACACTTTCTTAAACAGTGTCCCATCTGAAATATCTCATGCTAAGGCTGTCTAATATAGAAGTACTCACTATTTCCCAATGCCATAACATAAGCAGAATCAACCATTTTTGATGCATTTATTCAACCATTCATAATCTAATGTACCATTATGTACATATTATAATTGTATTCATGAGTGTGACAGCTATAATAGACTTCCTTAAGGAAAGTAAGATATATCTGCTAAATCATTGCATTTACCAGGCTGATAACTCATCTTGATAATTTACCAAGTATTTTCATTTGATCCTTGGAATAATCCTATGAAGAGTGAACTGGTGTTATCACTAGTTTCACATAATGAATATAGTTATTGCAGTTTCATATAATGAATATAGTTATTGCTGTTAACATTAATATGTCCTATTTGTACAGCTCACTCCCTCTGGTATTTCGAATACCTCCCATCTTCATTTCTCTACTTCTCCAACTTGTCCCCTTAAAAATTCTTTACCCTCTTGCTGTTGTCCTTGATTGGCAAATTTGGAGCCCTGGATGTTCTCAGCTCTCTGCCACCTGAATCTACCCCTGAGCAGCCAAATACTGCTGGAGAAAAACCATATAAGTCTCCCAAATTATCTTACTATAAATTCAGTACACTGAACCTCGAATAGGCAGTTAATAAAATTTGGCAACCCTATCAAGTTCCTGAATCAATCCAATACTCCTCATTCAAAATTGGGTTTTCCCCTCTTCTCTCTCCTTGAATCTCCCATTCCCACCTCACCATAGTCACTGTCAACTGATAATCTGGCCTCCCTGTAGGGAGAAAAAACAAGCCTTCAGAGGACAACACTTGCTTAATTCTTCCACTGCATCTAAAATCCTCCCAGCTTCAATGACAGTCAGCTCAGGCTGCCATAACAAATATTGCAGGATGGGTATCTCACACCACTGAACTTTGTTTTCTCTCATGGTCTTAGAGGTTAAAGCCCATGATTAATGTACCATCACCTTGTTTACTGGTGAGGATTTTCCTCCTGGCTTGCAGGTGGCTGCCTTTTCCCTGCGTCCTCACGTGGCCTTTTCATTACACATGCACAAAGGGGGTTCTGGAGTCTCCTCCTCCTTTTCCTCCTCCTTCTCCTCCTTCTTAGGATACCACTGCTTTGGCTGCAAAGACCTCCTTGGAATGTAATTAACTCCCCAAAGATTCAATCTCCAAATATAGCCACATTAGGGATTAGGGCTTCACAAGAATTTGGGGAGAACTCAATGCAGACCATAACTGTGCCAACCCCTTCATCTTCCCATGTGTTACAACAGAAGAAATGTCCCTGTTTCCATCAAAAATTAGTAGTCCCCAGTATGCTATGCATCCTGATCCCTCTCACCTTCTTAACCTTACAGATCCAGTCACCTCTTCTCTGGATAACCAGTCTCCTCTCCCCTGGATCAGTCTCACACCCATACATACATGCTCCTCCTTTGATTCCGTCCCCATCTCCCCACCCATTCTTTTCTCCCTTGAGAAACACAATTCTCTAAGGAATTATTTTAAATCACCACCTACCCTGCTCACCAATTTATGCAACTTATCAGAACACTGGGATTCACTTAAAACTTTTTGCTTCAAATTTATCAATAGCTCCCTTGTTCCAAATTCAAGAACACATTTCTTTTCTTATCTTTCTGAATCTTTTAAGAGTTGACTCAGTTACCAACTCTTCTCCCTGAAAGCCTACTTTTTACTCATCCCATTCATCATACTCTCCCAATTGCTGCCTCTCTCTCTCTCTCTCCCTTTCCATTCTCCATTTCTCTTTCTAAAATGTTAAATGTTAGAAAGCCCAAGACCTGGCTCCTGGATTCTCTTCTCTTCTCCGGACATGTCTAGTGCTAAGTGAACTTATCTGTTCCCCTGCTTTGAACGCTCTTTTGATGTCACCCAAATTTCTCTGGACAACTTGACCTCTCCTTTGAGCTCCAGACTTTTTTAGCCCAAATGCCTCTTTGACATTTCCTCCTGGATGTCTGATAGTTGTATCAACTGTAGCAAATCCAGATACAACCCCTGACTTTCTCCTCCCTCTTCTAGTTTTCTCCCACCTTCAAAATTTTTATGCTTGATTCTTCCCCTTCTCTCTTACATCCAGGCTTTCAGCTATTCTGCCACAAATCCATCTACTTTTCGATCTCCACTTGTGTCACCCTGGCCCAAGGCTCATCTGCTTTTGTCAGGATGGGAGCCACCACGTCCTAACTTTTCTTTCTCCTTCCATTCTTGCCCTATTGTTGTCTGTTCTCAATGCAGCAGTCATAGTAATCTTTCAAACATTTAAGTCATATTTTATCCTTCCCTTGCTCAAAACTCTTCAGCAGCTTCACTATTATTGGAGTATAACTCAAAATCTTCATCAAACCTCGCATCCTATCAGTCTGATCTGCTGGATTGCTTTTACTACTTCCTGCTTTTACCTCCATGCTCCTGCTTTTCAAACATGTTAAGTTCAAGGTTTATGTACTTGCTGCTCTCTCTGCCTCAAATACTCCTTTTCCTCCTTCAGATCTTAACTCAGACGTCAGCCCCTCACAGTGACTTTTCTTTGCCCTATCTAAGTCTGATCTCCCTATACACCTGCCTTCTGCCTTTCTTTCTGCCTCTTTTATACTAACCACAATGACTCAAGGGAGCGGGACTTTGTATGTCCTGATACCTGCTGTTTTCCAGCACCCGACACACACCTGGCTGAAAGAATAAAACTGATCTCAGACTCACTCAGTCCTCCAGGATGCCAAAAGAAGCCCATAATTACCTCCCCCAATTCCTGTTTGTTCCCATCCGATTCACTCCCAAAGAAGCTGCTTCAGCCAGACTGGTTGTGGGCTCTTTGTATGTCAAGTTCAAGTACTGACAGATAATTAATAGAGAAAGATAGAACCTGCAAGCTTAGGCGGGAAGACTTGGAGAAATGGGTTGTCAGTCAAAAATAATAAAGAACACAGGTGTGAGTGAGCAGGTAAGGGGGAGGCAGCACTAGAAAGGGAGAGAGATCTATATGGTCTAGCGATAAGCAAGAGAATGTTCTCTCAGTATTGTCAAATCTGAGTTCTTGGAGGGTGTGGGAAAGAAAGGGATAAAAAGAATAAAAGGAATTATGAATACTATAGCTAAGGTTTCTCAACAGGATCATTTTTAATGCATATTAATTAACAGGAAAGTAATATAACTCATTTTCTGTTTTGTGCTGTGGACTGAGTTGTGCTTCCTAGGGCTGAGCTACAGGGCCCAAGATTTTAACAGGGTCACATTCCCATGAAGAAACTGAACTTCTGAAAGGTTATGAGACATGGCCACAGTCATTCAGTCAATGTGGCAAGACAGGACTCCAAACTGAGCCTTCTGCTACAGGGTGTTGTTTATATTACTCCAGTACCTGGTTTCCTCCAAAAGAAATGAAATGAAGGCAGTTAGCTATGTGGCCTATAGTTGTTCCCAGTTTCCCTTCTAGTTGTTCACAGTCATTGAAGTCAAGCTCATCTGTGTCTGGTTTCCAAAAGAGACCTTTATCCTTCCTTTAAATGTCAGCTTTCTGTTTTCCTGGCCTCCTCTCTCCTTTGTGACTCCTTAAAAATTATCAGTAGTGGACAGGCAATGTTATGTGTAAACAACAATCAGTACCAGGTAGAGAATTTGTCTCCATCTGAAGCACTGAAATTGTTTACAGAGGTGGAATCTCTGACTAGTTCTTTCCTGTCTTGGGTTTTCATTCCCTCTCTTCTGTGCTATATGTTCCCTGTTTGAAGATCACTGTCCTCGAAAAAGAAATTGAAAACAGAAGAGGAACAGAACATTCCTAGCTTCCCAACTTGCAGTGAGCAATATTCATTTGTCTCCCAAGCAGTGAGAATGTCCCTTTCTCATTTTTGCTTAAAACCTGGATAACATCAGAGTTTCATTGTCTTCTTAGCTTTCTTACAAGTTCAGGCCACTCTTTGGTATATATCTTATACATTTTTTTTTTTTTTTTGGTACCAGGGATCGAACTCATGACCTCATGTTTGCCATGCAGGCACTTATGCCACTGAGCTAAATCCCCAGCTTATACATTTTTTTCTTATGGTGCTAGGTATTGAATCCAGAGCATCACACATACTAGACAGGTACTCTACCACTGAGCTATGTCCCCAGTCATTTTTAACATTTTATTTTGACAAAAGGTCTCACAAAGTTGCCCAAGTTGGCCTTGAACTTGTGATCCTCCTGCCTCAGCCTCCCAAGTAGCTGGGATTACTGGTATGCAGCACCATGTTAGATTACACATTCTTACTGGATCTGTTCTCCTACCCTTTCTGCATCTGAAATCAAGCAGTTACACTAATCTAAATGATGTTTCCCTGTAGTTTCATTTCCATTTACAACACAAGAATTTCACCTTAAAAGGTTTTATTTCAACCTGGCAGGACTTAAATACACAGGTTTTCCAATCAGACAAGAATGAGGCGTTAATGACAACTATATTATTTAATTTCTTTAAAATTATAACTTCAGGGGCTGGGGATTTAGCTCAGTGGAATAAGCGCCTGCCTTTCAAGCGTGTGGTCATGAGTTCAATCACTAGTATCAATAAAAAAAAATTAAAAAATAATATAAAATAAAAGTATAACTTCAAAGACTGAAAACTCTAAGCTGTCTTAAAAACGACCGTGCACATCTCTGTCTTGGTGAGTCACGAGGCCATCTGTACCGCGTGTGATCATCTGCATCAGGATAGGTACCGCCTGTTACGGCTGATACACTGTGTCACCTTGAGAAGTCCAGAAGCTTAACTAAGTAATTCAGCAGCTCTGCATCCTGGGGTGTAGAGAACAAGTAGTTACCCATCTACCTACCATACTGTTCATTGTGTCAATCTGAGAAGGTCGGAACTTTAATGACTCAGCAGGGGGCCAGGGTCCCTAGTTTGTAATATTCTCAGCCTCCGCAAGAGGAGGGCACGAGTGCTGCACTCACCCCAGGGAGCAGCCTGCATATAATAAAAGGCAAACGAGGACGGACTGATTGCGGCTTCTTAGAAGGAGCTCAGGTCTTTGCCTTCAGTTTGGATGTCGTCTCCTGCCTTGTGGCACAGACTGCTCGGCTTCTGCCTGGGACTCTTCAGCCTTCATCATAGACTCTTCAGCCTTGCATTATAGATTCTTCAGTGTTCCATCACAGGCCCATTGGCCTCCTGATATGGACTTGCACAGGACACTGCAGTAAGCTCCAGCCCTTGAGCTGGAACCTTCAACCTTTAGCGTGCAGACCCCCTCATCCGACTCTGTGGCTGACCACTGTACGTCAATCTTGTAATTTCTTACACAGTTGTACCTCTGGTGTTATATCTGTTTCTCTAGTAAACCCTGACTGATACACACCGATGAATACCTCCTAGAGTCAACCTGTGCACCATGAGGGTAGGGATGGCGCTGTGTGCCACCCAGATCCCTCCTTCAGGACTGGGATGTTCTTCCAGCTGCTGGGAGTTTGTGTGACAGTAGTTCTGTCCCCAGGATTTACCTGCAGTGGAAAAGCTGTCTCTTCCAAGGTCACAACCTCTGGGAGACCGCCACCTGCAATGACTGATTGATGCCTGGCCTTCACCTCAACTCAGCACAACTCACAAGGGCCATTCCAGCTTCAGAGATCCCGGGGGAACTGGCCAAGCCCCTGGTTCTAGCTGCTTCCCAAGCCATCTTTTCCTACTGCCTAATCCTGTTTCTCTCCCTCGAAGCTCCTGAGAGCCCTTCCAACTAAGCTTCCTGCACACCAGTCTCCATCCCAGTTTCTGTTTCCCAGGGAGCCTAATTCACAACACTCCCTAGTATAATAGAAATGTTATCATGGGCACTTTAATTGACCTGGGCATCTAATGGCTATGCAAAAAAGTATATAAATTGTCCAATTTGTTAGCACTGATTGAATAAAATCTTAGCAATATAAAGGATGCCTAGAAAGAACAAGTCTTAGACTTAATTTCATTGCCTTCTAGAGACAAACATTTTTCATATATATGCAGCTCTCAAAGTATAGAGAAAGCCAAGTATAGAAATATATAGGTTCTGCAAATGACTGCATTGCACAGTCCTTTTCAGGTGTGTTATACAATAAATTATGTTTTTTATTTTAAATCTAGAATTTATAATTCCATGCATACAGATAATTTCAATCTTAAATCTACTGACCCAAAGTGCAACATTTAACAACGATATTAAGTCATTTACTTCACTTTTAATCAAGAGAATACAGCCAAAAGAAATAGTATTAAGTCATATTGCAAGAAGAAAAAACTTAATGTTTAAAAATAAACAAATACAGGGGCTGCGGATTTATTTAGTTCAGCGGCATAAGCACCTGCCTTGCAAGCACGTGGTCATGAGTTTGATCCCAGGTACCGATAAAAAAAAAATACAAGTATCATTGGGGAAAAGCTTACATTTGAAAGTAGTCAACTATTTTAAAACTTTTATGAGATACCATTTTATTTTCCTAATTAATGAATTAATGCTCCAGGTTAGCATTTTGCCCAAAACACCTCCCCATAAGTAATAAAGAATGTTTTTTAGCACAATATTTAGCTACTCAGGTCCAATTACTGTGAATCAGAAAGACATCTGTATACTCTCTTCTGTCCTCCCATTTTAACCCATGGCAGCCAATAGCTACTTTAATCATGAACCAGATAATGTACTACTCTGCAGCAAACAGAGCTTTAAATAACTGGACTCTTCTCTTACTGCTGCCCCTGTACTGAATGGTACAAACATACTGATGTCGCCATGGTTCGTGACACATTGATTAATCGGGTAATCCACATTCTAAACACTTAGTGAAATGGACCATTAAAAAAACTATTTTACTGACTCTTAAGGGCAACAATTTATCTTCTTCTACTTTAATGATGATGCTATGTCTGCGCCTTTACAGTCAATAATACTTAAAAATTGAAATGCCTGGGTTTCATTGATTCAGTACCACATCAAGGCAATCGAATTTCACAACAAATTTTCTAAAATTAAACAGGAAATCCTGAATAATATCAAGAGGTGCTGAGAGACAGAGGGGGAATGATAAAAAATACACAAATTGTTTAAAAATACGAACTAGACAGGATGATGGACAGTGGTCATTTCACGCCGAATATAGCCAACTGGAAAATGATGAAAGTTCCTTTCATTGCAATAGAAAATAAATGTGCATGGGAACGATTTTTAATGAAATATCAGTGCCATTCATTTGGCAGCACTAGAGCCAAGGCGATACTCAGGGAGTTCGGGGTAACAATAAATATGTGCCTAGTAGGTTATGCAGCCAAATTAGAGAGTGATTACACAGAAATGTTGAAAATACACCAAAGAAGCAGTGGTCCCGCAGATTCCAACCATACAAGACAAATAAATGGAAGCTTGTGGAATTTACTACATTTACAACTGCTCATTCCTGTTTTCCCAATCCCAATACTATCCTCAAGGAAATCTCCAAGCCCCTGAGAACTGGTCCCCTTGTTGCACATTTTCCTGGACTCCCATTTTCTTTTCCTGCTCATAACACGGTTGGGACTTGGCTATTAATGTTTTCTTCCTCTAAATAAACTGGCAGCTCTGTGAGGCCAGAGACCACATGTCTGTTTGGTTACCTGCTTGCCGAGTACAGTGTGAGATAAAACACAGGTGCTTCAAATATACTTTCTAAATGAATGAATAACCTTTCTGACATATCAGCAGTTTGCTTCACTTTCAAGTTTCTTTTTAGTTGTTACTTGCATTGTGTCTAGACACTCTTACCTTCTCTTCTGCTACCACCCTGATGGGAATACAATACCAGAAAGCATCCTCAGAACAAGGTGACATTTACAGAAAAGGGGAAGTTCCTCCTATCCCTTTGTACTCTGCACACCAAAATAGATCACTTGTCCCAGTGCAGCCAGGCATCCACAAAGGGGCCCAAAATACCTAAGCAATCATCTTCAGGGGAATCTTATATCTCTGAAGTCATCTTTAGCACAACACAATATCTATTCCATGAGGCCTTTGTGGATCAGAAAAGTGATGCAGAAACCACAGGTATTAATTGAGCACCTACTGTGCACCACTTATTACAAAATTACCCAACATCAGAAATACGACAAATTTTCATAGAATTATTTTGCCCAGCTATGGTTATACTTATACTTTCCACCTCTAGATGTGCTGTACAATTCTCCCCATCACCACCCACTGCGCACACCTGTTGAGATTCACATCTTAACATTTAACAAGGGAGAGGTGTCATTTATAACATCTTTCCCAAGTTCTGCCTTTGAATTATTGTGAATGTAATGGACGCCATAGTTTAATCCCAACTGTACCCAAGATGGTGTGTGTGTGTGTGTGTGTGTGTGTGTGTTGGAGGGTTGGAAAGTAGGGGTCAAGCCCTTTATCTATTAATGTATGCATTTAAATATTTTTCTCTTACTGCCAAAAACAAGTGAAGAAAATTGGATTGCCATTTTACAAGACATTCTGCCTGATCTACCTTTAGAATCCTTCTCACTGTATCTACTCACACTTCATTTTCTTTTTACTTTCAACTTATATTCACCAACCACTGTTCTTTTTTCTTTTAGAAAGAAATAACATATAACATCACCAGTGATCCTATAAGCAGCATTCATCTCACATTTGCTCAACTTGTTACCAGTTATGTGGGACTCAAAATTGGAGTAGTAACTGAGGAACATTTTCAAAATAATAACCTTCAGAAGCTGCAAAAATAAATATACATATGCATATTCAAACACACACACACACACACACACAGAGGTATTCACATACCTCTGTGACTAGGACACGCTTTCACGTATGCATATTGTCATCTTCTGTGGATTCTCCCAAAAGCAGACCATGAGACAAGGGTAGAAATGGGAGTACAGTGTTGGGGAGATGACCTCAGGGTAGACAGGGGCAGTGTGGTAAAGGGAGACCCTGTGGGAGAAGGCTGAAACCTAATACCCAATATTATATGTGCCTTCATATAATATTCATACATGAGGGAGGCACAAGGCCCTAATAATCTACCCATGAGTCCTCCTCCCTACCGGTCTCCCACAGATAAGATCCCATATCCAGAGCTGCTCATTATCACAGGAACCAAGCTCATAGTTCCTGCAGAGCCTGGAGCAGTGTGCTTCAGTTCCCTGCCAGTCTGTGAAGTTACTCAAACAAAACACATCCTCCTGCAGAAACCGGGTACATGCTACCCCACCTGGCAATCTCAAAGCCTGCCTCCCTCATCCCTGGGGTTCACTCTGCTCCTAACCTCCATGAGACCCTGTGTGGCTTGCAGTGTCCTCCTCCCAAAAGCCGTGAGTACCTGAGACTAATAAATTTCCAGCAATCTCATGCACGGGGTGTGAGGTATTATCTGGGCATCCCTGTAATCCCAGGGTGGGGCTCCCCTGTGCATCAATAAATGAACAGGAAGCCATTAAAACAGGCACAGGGGCCAGGGATACAGCTCAGTGACACAGGGCCTGCCTGGCAAGCTCAAGGTCCTCGGTTCGATTCGCTAGACAAAAAGAAAAACAAACCAACAGAAAAACAGGCACAGAAGGAAAAGCACAGAATAAAACACACACTGCCAGGGGAGTACTTTCCATGGCTAACCGAAGAGCCGAAGAGCCGGAGTCAAAATCCTCTGGAGAATTCTGGGAGGCGGTCAGAAGCAGCCTCAGAGAGTCCCTCCCGAAGTGTTAAGTGCGCTGTGGATTTGCAAAGCCAGCTCTTGTCAGACACTGATCTAGGGCTACCAGAATTATTAATTCTTCCCTATCTCAGGCAAAGTGGCTCAGTGTGCCCAAGAAAGCCCTCAGGCAAAGAAATACCAAGGCTGGCAGGCAGAAGCTGGCCCAGGACACTATGGCAGTAAGGCCAGGGTGGACATGGGCAGAACTCTGCCGCCACGACGTGAAGAAGCAGCAGTCCATTATGCCAAGATCGTTTGTTCCCGACTTTCCCCACAAAGTTTACTAATCCCCACATAAACAGACTCTATCTTTTAATACAGATTAAGTACACATGGAAAAGAGAGAAGGGGAAAAGGGGAAGCATGTGCCATGCTGAAGTTTAAGGAAGCCTAGTGCAGTGCTACTCCACCTCCATCTCCTCCAGCACCTAGGACTGAGGTTTGCCTTGTGTGGCCGCATGTCTATGGACAGCTCACTTACCTCTTACAGGTCTCAACTCCATGGGCTCTCAGGAAGAAGTCATCTGGGTGGGGCCTGGGAATCTTCATTTCTAATGCGTTTTCTGGTGATGATGATGGTACCACTGGAGGGACCACATCTGGCTCTAAGCCAGCACCAAAACACTTCAAATGCGGAGTTCAGAGATAACTCTGGGACAGACCAGCAAATTCTAAGGGAAAGTCTCAGAAGAAAACTCGGCAGCTTTATTTCTGCAGTCTTTTACTTAGAGGAAGTAATGAGATTTCCTTAATACAAATCAAAATGAAATCTGGCTTGGGTCAAAATAAGTGCAGGTATGAGCCACATAATGGTGGTTTAGTCCATGACCATTCCCATATATGACAAGGATCCTATAAGATTGTGATGGACTGGAAAAATTTCTATTGCCCACTGATGTGGTAGTCATGGTAATGTGCAATGCATCAGTGATGTGTTGGTGTAACGCTGGCACAAAAAACTCTAGCACACTGTCAGTCATCTGAAAGCATGGCACATACAATTATATACAGTATGTAACACCTGATAGAATAGTAAGTGGCTATGTTACTAGACGATGCATTCACTTTACTATACTTTTATCATTGCTTTATGGCATACTCCCACTTATAACAATAAATTTACTGTGGAACAGTATATGATGTTACACTGGCAGGAGTGTGGTATATTTCATGTTTAACCACATCACTCAACTGCATCAAGAAACCATGTGTAGTGATTGACATACCCTAGTGATGGCAAAACTTTTAGAACTTTCGGTGATAACAAACAATCAGCTGAAGCACATATGCCATATGTTCACTAGCACTGACCTGCACTATCTAGGCTTGGGTAGGCGTGCTCTGGGATGGTCACACAATGCCACAACTGCCTAGTGATACATTGCTCAGAATATGTCTTCACCACTGAACAATGCAAAATTGTTTCTAAGGATGGTAACCAAACATGAGATCAGCCAAGATCCTGATGTATGTGGACATGCTCCCCTTCAGACAGAAGTACATGGAGTTTTCAAGGGACGTGACGAGGAGAATCAGTGCCAGAGTCACCCTCATACGAGCAACAAGCAGGTACCTATCTGTGGGGAAGCAGATGCCCTGCACCTCCGTCCCTTCCCCCTGAAGAGGCAGGAGCACGTGCCTGTTGGAATAGCCTGGTATTTTGGTTTCATAGAGATCTACTTTGCTCATGTAGAAAAGTCCTGACTAGCACTTTATCACTTCGCTGCGGAATTCAAATGTGCAAGAAGAAATACACAAGAGTCTCACTTGTGTGAAGAAAAGGGCTGTTTTGTTTATTGTCAGAGTGCTTCAAAACACTGTTTTGGCTTCATTTTAGGCTCTATTAACTTTTAGTATTTTCCCTGCCAATTTTTCTAGCATTACTAGCTGAGTGATTATTCCTCTCTCAGTGTCGATTTCCTTCAATATTGAAACACGCATCCCACAGGTGGCCATGATGAAGTACTATGC
The DNA here is from genome assembly GCA_004027295.1 of Dolichotis patagonum. Classification (NCBI taxonomy): domain Eukaryota; kingdom Metazoa; phylum Chordata; class Mammalia; order Rodentia; family Caviidae; genus Dolichotis; species Dolichotis patagonum. The sequence goes on along the minus strand of PVJX010009288.1, from coordinate 2,400 downwards.
ATCAAGTGCCCAACTGGGCCTGTCCCATGGCACCTGCCCCTGGTCCTGCCCCCCTGCCCCACAATCTGGCCTCCTCCTTAGTTGTCAAGATGACTGTCATTTCTCTTTACAGTTAGATGCATTATAAATCCTAACAGTCACTGGTTCACTCATTTGACAAACATTTCTTTTTATTTGTGATATGATACCAAGTAAGTGCTGGAGATAGAAAAATGCTGGGCAGTCTCTGCCTCTGCACAGCTCTCAGTAACCCTAAAAGAAAGGCAAATGAAGAGTCGACTTCCTCTATAGTAGTAATGAGCTCTGCAGAGAAGCACAGAAAGAGAAAGCTACAAAGACGGAGGAAAGGCAGCTGGAAGGCTTCCCAAGGGAACTGACAGCTGAGCTAAGTCTCCCAGAAAGAGAGAGAGAGAGAAAAAAAAAGTCAGGTAGGGGAGTAGGCCAAGCAAAAAGAACAAGTAAAGCATCAAGGCTCAGAGGCCAGAGAGCAGGATGCCTCCAGATCACTGCTGGCATCGGGGCAGTCCAAGGAGAAAAAAGGATGGCTAGATCCAAGGAAGCAGGTAACTCGAGGATTAACACCCATCCATCGGCTATGTCAGCAGAAAGGTAGTCCAGACAGCAGAGGCTAAGGGCAGAAGGTAGGCCATGATAACTTTAGCAATGAACTGGAGTTGAATATAAACATGCTGTGTGGTTTTGTGGCCTGAGCTGCAGACCCCACATTTCCTGTTGTGTTGGAGAATTCATGAATAAACCAGGAACATATGCACAGAGCACAGAGGTATTTGTTTATATCTAATACCTGCAGATACATCTCTTTAAATCCATATTTCATATTTTCCAGTACATCTATCACCCTTATAATCTATCAGTCATTACTGATCTATCAGTCATGTATAGTTTCCTCTTTGAGGATATAATATACCATTACCAACAAGGATCTCAGTACCAATACCCTCACATATGCCTGCATGCTTTTATCTTGCCCTCACATTTTATGATGTAGGGCTTCATGGAACAATTAGTCCTTTGTTCTGTAATATCCTTTCTCTTTGAAGTTTCTATGCTCTTATTAATAGGGTTTTACTATTAGGATTGCACCAATAGGGCACCTGCTTGATGCGCTCAGGGGTTCTCCTAGTGGGAGTCTGTGGATTGACACTCTAAAGCCATAGGCAATTTCCTTTCCTTTGGTTTCCTCTAATATGCAGGCTACAAAAGCTATGATATTTTTCTCTGAGCTTCTTTGCAGCCACAGTTGGCATGCAACAATCATGGCCAAAGTGATTTAGGCAGAAATCTTTGGGCCGTCTTTCCAATTAAAGAACAAAGCTTCATTAGGAGGAAGCCCTTTGCCATCAATGAAGATTGTCTCGGGGGCAGCCACCCTCGGCAGACACGGACATGATGGGCATCCTCAGAGCACAGCGGAGCAGAAAGACGGAGGCACCTGGGGCACTGACATCTCCGGGGAGCTGTTGGATTTCCCTGGACATCTGCTTGCTAAGTGACAGGCATAAACCTTGCTGCCGCATCTCCTGTTGCACACTGCTAAGGACGACTACAAATGGCATCTTCCTGGCACCACCTTGGTACCCACACTCTGTGTGTTCTATGAGGTCTCTGTTACCCGCTGATGACCCATCACTAGGCAACTCCAAGTTCATCCAAAGGAAAGTGTCCCTTTGTTGCAATGCTGCCAGGGATGCCACCAATCAGAAAACCCTGCAGTCTGTTCTTGTACATTTATGGATCTTCAGGATTCCTGGACAAAAATGTACTAAAGGACTCAGAAACTTTCCTGGACAATATACCATAAAGTTGCCTGGATAACACCAGTAGGAGTAGATGTGTACCCCACCCCAAGCCAGTGCATAAAATTACTGAAGGAGAGAAGACATGGGGGAGGAAGAAAAGAAGGTCTAACAGGGGACAATAAAAAACAGACAGGGTCCAGAGGCTTTGATGAGATGGGAGAAGCACCTGAATAGAATGGCAAGTGTATATAGCAAGAGAAAGTTGCAGTGCTTATGAAGGCAGATGAGGTGTGACATGGCTTGTTTAAAAATGCAGATCGCCATGACCTGGCTGAGGCATTCTGATGTCACAGAACTGAAGTGGGCCAAGTGATGTTTATTTTCCACAGCAACCGCAAGTGATAATTGTGTATCTGGTGGCCAGTTTTAAAACTCCGAGAAAAGTCCTAAAACTGAGTTAGCAAAGGAAATTTGGACTGAACAATAGCAGAAATTATAGACTAAGCATCTTCCCTGGGACTCAGCCATAAAACAGTTAAACAAATGGTTTAAAAAACATTTTGCTGAGGAACTCTTTTTAAACTGATAAGCTTTCACAGAAATTTGATCAATTTGTAGGAAATTGATGAAAGAGAGGTTT
>PVJX010009287.1:0-61623 GCA_004027295.1 Dolichotis patagonum | reverse complement strand
AAAGCCTTTACCTTAAAATCAGGCACAAGACAAGGATGTCCATTATCACCACTGCTATTCAACATAGTACTGGAAATACTAGCCAGAGCAATAAGACAGGAAAGAGAAATAAAAGGAGTAAAGATAGGAAAAGAGGAAGTTAAATTATCTTTATTTGCAGATGACATGATACTTTACATAGAAGACCCCCAAAACTCTATTGAAAGACTCCTAGATATAATTAACAAATTCAGCAAGGTAGCCAGATACAAAATCAATACACAAAATCAATAAAGAACCTTGTAAAGCCATAACCCATGGACATCTCAATGTATTTGCTTCACAGAAAGTGCATTTTGATGTGACTGGTAATGCTTAGAAACAAGAACAGAAAGCATAAGCAAGAGGTTTGCCCTCAGAAAAATGTACTATTTGTCTCACCTGTAGAAAGAACTGCTCAGGACATAAGAAGGAGATTATAGAAGTTTATTGTGTCCTTAGTTTAGAGCTATTCCTGCTGCTCAGTTTTCCACTAGGTAAAACCCAGTTCTTCAGCCTGTCTTTCATGGCCTTTCCTGACACACACCTGCTCCTTTCAGGATTACTTTCCACTCCTCTTGGACTTCATCTGGAAATATTCATGTGCTAATTGCTGCTTCCCAGCCAGGCCCTTATTTTGCTGTCTGTGAGGAACTGTATATTTTTGCCACTGCCTTTAACACATTCTTATTCTATATTACGTTATTCAGTAATTCTTGGATGTAAATCCCAGATCCTCTGTACCCATAAATGCCTTGCTCCTTATTCCAGTTCCTATAGCAACTTTGGGATTATTTTGCAAGGACACAATGTCTCTCCTCCCAATGTTTAGTTAACCTGTGGATACTTGTCCTTATGAATTAAGCTTTCTGATAAAAAGAGGCCATCTCCTGTGTGTCCTCCCATCCAGCAAGCAGTACAGCACCAGGATTCTATTGGATACTTGCTTGCAAGGCAAGGACTGAATGTTCTGTTCATTCCTAGCAGCTCTCCTTTGTGCAGAGACTGTTGCCTGAGTGCTTTATTATTAGCTGTTCCAATTTCCTCCTCTATGCAGTCTTTTGAGTTAGGAAGGACAGTTTTCCTTATACTCATTTTACTTAAGAAGAAACTGGTTCCTAGTGTGTTTAGGTGAGTTATTCAAGCTTTTTTGCAAGGGATGTGTCAGTACTCAAAGTGCTCACTTCATCTTTTTGCCCACTTTTCCTCTCTATTTCCAGCTGAGCACCCATCCTCGCCACCTGTGGTGGACACCAAGTATGGCAAAGTCCTGGGGAGGTATGAAAGTGTGGCAGGATTTGCACAGCCCGTTGCTTTGTTCCTGGGAGTCCCTTTTGCCAAACCTCCACTTGGATCCTTGAGATTTGCTCCTCCACAGTCTCCAGAGCCATGGAACTATGTGAAGAACACCACATCTTTCCCTCCTTTGTAAGCCAGTGGGCTTGGGTTTGGCCTCTTTCTCTCGGGATGTTTGTCTTACAGGGATCATCAAGAGTCAGACCATCCATTGATTGGCTTACATTTTGCTCTAGAATTCTCTAGAATGCTGTTGAATCTTGGAAACATTTCCCTGATTTCACCACAGTATGATGCTCTTAATCATTAACACAGGTTGCATGCAAGTCATGATTTAGATTCTAACACATATTAGTCAACATTATAATATCTCCTCCCTTCATGGAACTTGCATGTAGCAGGTAGAGAGACATAATAAAAAATAACAAATTAATAAATGATTTAAGTAGTATATGAGATTATGTAAAGAGTTCTGGAAATAAATAGTGAAAACAGGGATTGGAGAGGTAGTGATGGTGTCCATTTTCCCATCTTAAACCTTGCATGTGAGAAGTGTGGATGAAGGAAGGATGTGGGTATAGGGTATTATTTGGAATTAATTTTGCAACTTCTCACTCCTGGATGTGTCTAGATTGATATGCTCCAGTCACCTTGCTTAGCTGAGAAAAACAAAAAGTCCTATCACATCCAATTGACTTCACAACCATCTCCAGAGCATCTCAGAAAATTGCTTTGTGCTGTGTCTATTAATATCATAGAATGTTTCTTAAAGTGTACATGAGAATAAGAGTACCAAATAGCATGAATATTCCTGTTTCTGTGCCATGGCCTATTCCCTAAACTCCTTGTTCCTCAGTTTCTTATTGGTAAAATGATGGTAATAACAGAATTCATGCCTGGGATGATCTGAGGCTTAAATAATTTAGTTCATAAGAATTAAAATTGGAGGCTGGCACACAGGAATAACTCAGTATACTTTACCAGTTTGAATTTGTGCTGAATATTACAGACCTCTTATCAGGGCAGCAGACATGTTGAGGAACTTTAACATGTTTGATATGTGAGACAGTTAGACAAAATAATCACTTCAGTTGGCTCTGGAAGATTGGAGTCTAGCAGAGAGAGAAGTTCATGCAAGTTCACTCAACACAACAGATGACCTGAGGCAAGAATGAATGCACTTCTACAGAGATTGTCTTCTTAAATGTTTGCTAAAGGTGAACATCAGATACTTGGGAAAATTATAGTAGGTGATGGAAGTCTACCAAGAACTAAAACTTGGATACCAGGTGGAAGCTCACAGTTACCTGGTAGTTCAGAAGAGAGTGTGGCTGTCGTAGGAATGCAGGAAATGTGATTTCCAAAGACTAGTCAGTACATGGACAGCTTTATTTCCCAGAGTCAGAGATTTTTTAAGCCTCTGAAGGGAGAGCACTACTTCATTCTCACTCTACATGGTCTGTGAGATGACTGAAAATCCAGGGTTCCCATGAAGACCTCTAGAATGACTCCTACTGAATGTAGGCCTTCCTCTATTCCAAGTGATTGCACTTTCATTTATAGGCTTCAACTTTTTGGAACATTGTCAGGATGCAGGTGACACCTACAGCTTCCATCTTTTTGAAATTTGTGTTCTTTTTTTTCTGTCAGTTGTTCCCAAATTCCATTAGTAACACAAATGGAGATTACTGATGGCACAGTTTCTGAAGACTGTCTGTACCTGAATATTTACACTCCTGTTGATTCAACAAGGAAAAGTAGGCTACCGGTAAGACTTGGAACCTTTGGGTAAGATTGATGAGTTCCAGCATCTGGATTTTCCACTACTTATTGGATGTTGATGAAGGCATCTTGGAACAGAAGCAGCATGAGCCAGGACAGATTCCAGGGAGGGAGGTTCTTTTCCTCACAGGAAATACAGCTTTCACTTTCCTAGTCCTCTAAATTATCTGGGGACTTTGGGGAAGAATTTATTATCATCTCAAATATACAAATTAGATTTTCCAACTTTCTCACAATAAGAAAAAGACAAAAATATTTACATTCTGTTACTAGATTAAAAATCTGATCTCATGAAGCCAAGATTTAGTTTTCTACAAAGGAAGAGGTGGAAAGAACCTTGGAGAAAATTGAACAAATCCACCTTTTTTTACATATAGGGAAACTGATGCACAGATGAAATGAAAACAGTCACATGGTAATGAAGGCAACACTAGGCCTTCAGTCTTCTGAATTTCAAACCAGTGCTCTCTGACAGGGACTAGGAATTGAAGCAAATGCCCAGGGTTTCTACACATACCACCTATGACACCTTTCACTATCCTGAAAGTACAGTGAGAACTTTCATTATTCTGTGGCATAGGTGTATGTTAGCAACAATAGGAAAGTCTCAAAAGACTTTCTTGCTTGGGTCAAACCATCTGAGATTTTTGTCATTGCTTCCTAATTTCCTTTGGCACTAGTTGATGTTCCAGTGAGTTAGCATTTTCCAAACAAAAAGGGTCAAAGTTGAGGCAGGCTGCATCTGTGGACCACTGGGTGGGGAAAGGATACTGGAGGCGGCAGAGTCTCTAAAAATATCTTCTTATGCATCCCAAGAATTGTGTAGGTGTTTGTGACTTTGAGAATGAAAGTTGACACTGTATGTGCTTTGTAAGCATAAGGATGTGAGAAGAAAATTTTCCTCATTCAGTCACGTGTTCATTAATACACTCATCCATTTAGTTTTCTCTTTTGTACTCAGTGTTACTTGAAGACTAGCAAAACCAGAAAGTTGAATCAATAAAATAACAGCCATGCAGGTCCTGTCTTGGACAATCTTGCTATCTTGGCTTTATATCCACCTGCTAACTTCTAAGCACATCATTATTGATTATCTTTAATACTCAGGCTCCCCTCACTGGTGACCTCACTCCATCTCTGCCTTGGAGATATGCTGAAATCAGAGATTAAGAAGAAACACAAACTTCAGGAAAAAGAAATCAGGAGGCCCTCCAGATTTTGGCATGAGTTAGAATAGAGGGTACTTCTCTGATTGGTATATAGTGTTGCATAGCTTCTTAATTTCTCCGAATCTTTTTTCTTGAAGTAGAACAATACCTAGGAGTATTTAATTGTGACAGTCAAGTCTTTTTAGAAATCTGGGCATGTTCGTAAATGAGCACTGATGAATGCAAGTAAGAACTGAGTTTCAATGATGTGGCCTGGGTTGCTATCAATGGGCACTCCAACACCTGAATGCTGAGGCCATACTGCATGGTGAAGTTCAGTTACTAGCACTTATTAGCTGTGGCATTGTGGTCAATAGAATTTATGAATTTGTTTGTCCCGTGTATCAGTTTTCCTATCTGTTACATGGGAAAATATTAGTGTTTCACTCATGAATGGATTACTTAAAAGTGCTTAGAATAGGTATATAGATATTTATAATTGTGGTTTTATAATTTATTAGAAAAATAAACTAAAATAAGCTATTATTTTATCCTGTCTTAGGCCTTCCTTAAATGTGAACTCTTGAAATTAAACAACTATGATTATGAACAGCTGCATCCCTCTCATCTTCCATTGTGATAACAGTCCCTGCCACTTAGTAAGGTCTCAGATGATGTTAGTAAAATCACTGAAGACTTCATGAAGAAGGTAGATGTGAGGTGGGCTCAAGAAGGTGGGTGAATCTGGGTGTGAAAGGGAGAGAGGAAAGACAGAGGGAAAGGTCACTGTTCAGGGCATTTTTGCATCTTGGGAGACCCACTCACAAATTCAATTCCCCAAATAGTAAGTAAACTAGAGTGAAGCTAAACATAAATTCTGCCCATGATCAGCTCATCTGGAAGAATGACCAGGCATGAGGATAATGTGTGTTGGAGAGAAGATGACATTCATAGTCTTTGCAGATCCCATGGTGATATACTCTGTTTGAAGAACTTCAGGAAGACATGACTAATAGAGTCTGGAGAAAAAGGAAGGGACAACAGGGCACATTGAAAGGATAATTTCCTGGAACCCAGGTGGTAGAGTTGTAGAGGAGAAAGGCTTCCATTTGCAAACTTGATGAGCAATGTGTACTTTGGTCAATGATGGACTCCCTGAGTCAGGGATGGCATCAGATAATTAAACCAGGCCCTGTCTGAGATCCTTCCCAATTCTGCTTCTGTAAGCAGTGTGGATGTGTCTTTGTCCAGGTGATGGTGTGGATCCATGGTGGTGGCCTGCTGGTTGGTGGGGCATCACCCTATGATGGGCTGATACTCTCTGCCAATGAGAATGTGGTGGTTGTGAGCATTCAGTACCGTCTGGGAATCTGGGGATTCTTCAGGTAAGATCCTGGACTCTTATTTTCATAAATGAGCTTCGGTGTTGGCCTGTTTTCTTTTTACATGACATAGTACCTGACAATGGGTAATTATGTTAAAGAAAGAAGTTTATTTCCTCCCAACTTTAGGGAATGCATTTAATTAGTCTTTGGTGAGAGAACCATTGTGTCATTAGAGAGTACGTCACAGGAGAATATTGGACTGTTTCACAGGAGAAGACAAGCAGCCAAGAGTGAATGTCAGGGGCAGGCCTGCCCCTTTTATGCAACTCATTCTCCTTAGAACTAAGCTACATTTCATGGGATCTGCACTAAACTCTTCTTAGGGCCACAGACCCAGTGCTATTAGTACATTAGAGTTCAAGGCTTTAGAGCAAGAACCCTTGGATTTACGGGGGAAAACACAAGCAAAGCAAAATATAGTAGCTGCCTCAGAAAAGATGTTCAATCCCAGCTGTATTCATGCCATCTCTCAAAGCACTCACTCTTCAGGTCCTTAATAATGCATCCATTCATGGTGTAACTGGATGCCAGTGAACTTTCATTAGTGAAACAAGCCTATCCATTTGGTTCTGAGATTTTGCATGGGCTGATTCCTTCTCCCTGGAATGCCAGATCTACCTGCCAAACTCCTATTCCTGGTGAAAATGCCAGCCTTCATGTTACTGCCTCTGAAATACTCATTTCCTTTTCACCTGTGCCATATCCCAGCTTTTACCAAAGTTGTGAAAAGACCCTCTTTTCCACAGTTCTCTTTCTTTGATGAGAGTGAGAATTCAGCAGAGCAATAGAGTTCTGTTCATCTTCTGTGGAAGTAGGAAGAGCCAGTCTCAGGAGGAAGTGCACATAATTCTTGCTGAGAAAGACTGTCAGCCAACTGTTCTGCCAGGATCTTCTCATGGGGACAAATAGTGAACCAACATCTCCCCTCTCTAGTTCATCTCAACACCAGCAAACAGACTGATTCTCTAGCGTTTCCTTAGTTCTGCCAATGTAGGACCTCCTGGGTTGCTTTGCTGCTCAATCTTCTCAGTCACCTTGCAACTCCTGCCCAACCCTCATCCCCTGTATCTTTCTCTCTTTTTCCACAAATGCCTGAGCACTTCTGCAGCTCTATGTTTGTAGCACCTGCCTGTCTTTTAATGCCAGGTGACATCTTTAGATATCTCCTCCCACTTCCATAAATGTTTATAAGCTGTCTCCCATTTTACATATTCTATATACCTGTGATGTCCACTACATGTCACCCAACAGTGACTCTTCTTCTCTTTCCTAAAGACCTACAGTACAGCCACTAGCATCTCTCTCCTTCCTGTTCCTCATGATAAAGGCCTGCCAGGTAGGGCAAACCCTTTTTTTCCCTTTTCCTTTTTGTTTCACTACATGCACTAGACCAGCAAATCTTCATGGCCGTATCTTTAAAATATGTTTAGCTGATTATTTCTCACTTACTCTTTGCTTACACCTAACCAAAGACCCATGTGTCAAAGACCAATTTTATTCAGATCTCTACCAGATGCTAATGTGACAGAGAATCTTTCAGTAGTCATGAGATCTGAAATATCACAGCAGTGTCCTACATCTTCTTCTTCCATTATCTGGTTTTATTTTCCTCAAGTCACTTTCAATAGTTGAAAGTATATTCACTTTTCAATTGTATGTATTTTATAGTACATACTTGTTGTCTGTAGTGAATATACCCAGAGATTTTTGCCTGTCTTGTTCCTTGATGCACTCTAACTCTTTGATCTTTCTTGTATACACCATAGATGGTCATTTTACCATAGCCAGAAGAATGAGTGTAAAGCATGCCACAGAACACTGCTTCAAGAATGAGAGGAAGAAAAAGGCACCTGTATCAAACACACAGAGCACAGCCCTTATTCTCGAAGACTAACTGAGGGCTCCAAGTCATTTCAATCCAAAGAGCATCACTGTAAAAATTCTGATCATTTCTCCTCTTTATCTCTTGCAGCACAGGAGATGAACACAGCCTGGGGAACTGGGGTCACTTGGACCAGGTGGCTGCACTGCACTGGGTGCAGGACAACATTGCTAACTTTGGCGGGAACCCAGACTCTGTGACCATCTTTGGAGTGTCAGCAGGAGGTGAAAGTGTCTCTGTTCTTGTAAGTCTTGTTACCGCCATCAGGTCTAATCCTAGATTTGATATTGCTGATAGATCTTCTTGAGAGCAGCCAGTCCAGTCATGTGTGCCTCTCTTCGTCAGACCTAGATTCACAGCAGTTTACTCAGTGTCCATATCAGCTTGTGAGGAACCACGGCCCAACACTCCTTATCCTGTTGTTCAACTTATTTTCCTGGGGCCAAAAGAATTTCTTTTTTTTTTTCTTTTTAATTTATTTAAAAGAGAATAAAACAAAAGGGGGCAGTACAGAGCAGATCAGAACAGGACAACATAGGCAACACAGTACTTTACATTAAGTCAACTGGACATCAAGAGTATCTAACACCATATCTCTTACTCTGCTATAGTTGAGCAAGAATTTCTACCTTCATCATGCAATAGTGATATTACTCTTCTTTCAACTTGATTGAGTTTCTACTGGTCTTTCTAATGATTTTCATTGTGTTTACTGGTACATTTGGAAAATGTAATGATAATAATCATCATAAGGAATTTGTACCTTTATATGATGTGTCTTGCTTCTTCTTTTTTCCTCCAATCCCCTCCCCTATTTTCAATCCCTCTTACTCTTCTTACACAAAGCTTTATTTCTACTTTATCCTTCTTTTATCATTTCTATATTTTCTCTTCCTTCCTTTCCCATCCCCCTACTGGGTTTCACTTTCTTTTGAATCTTTTTTTCCTACTTCACATTACCTGTAATGTATTTTGACCCTTGTTTACACATTCAGTTTCTCATTCCTGTGAAGCCATGCAATATATAAACATGTGACCTATTTATTTCACTTAAGAGTATTGTATGAAAATGAATCCATGTACACAGAAATGTCTCAAGTTAATCCTTCAAAATGACAGAATAATACTTTATTATATTAAAAAAACCACATCTGTTTTATTCATTACTCTGATGATGGTTATGTTTCAAAGATTTAGCTATTATTAACTGTGCTGTCATAAAGATGGATTGACACATATTGCTTTGGTATGGTGTTTTTAATCACTAAGGATCACTATTTCTCTTGGGAAGTAGGCTTGGAGAGAAACTATATATAGCAAGATCAAGGATATGACTTCAGCCCTGAGAGCAGGTAGGGGCTTCCTGTAAGTTATCCTGATAAGTTGTCCATGTGTAAGAGGGAAGACAACACTCTCTGTAAGTGTGGGTCAAGTTGCACCTGGTGACATAGGTGAGCATGAGGAGGGAGGGAAATTGCAATCAGGGCAAGGTAGTGGAAATATTGCCTGGGAGTTTTGTGACACAGATCCAACCTGGAGTCTTGAGATGTCTTATTAATTTGGGGATTGGGGGCTGGGGAACACTGACTAATATTATAGAAGATGCTGTAAATCAGAAATAATCAATCAGGATCTCAGTGTTGAGCACTGGGTCAGCCTTTTTTCTATAGTTTTTCACATGGTATTGGTTTCAGAGTTGAATATCAAAAAGAAGACATTGCATTTTTTTTACAGTAGAGAAACAAAAAAAAATTGTTAAACACAAAGAACAAAATGGCCATCCATATTTCCACTATCCACAAATAGTCACTGTGGAGCACCAGCCATATATTTACCTAGTATTTTCCATAGTTCATCTATGTATCTATATATGAAGCACTCTAGCAAGAGCAACAACCATTGCTCTTTCATGATGGTTATTTTTGCTAAAATATATTCTAACTAATCAAAATTCTGGGACAGATTTTGTTTCTTTAAATACAAGTGTCTTTCTAGCATTTCAGTTGTTGTGGGCACATGCCACACAGTTCCAATGCTGTCACCTATCCTGGTCTCTGGCTGCATCCCATTAAGATTATCTTGCATCAAGAAGTATAATCTTGAGGCCTACATAAGTAAATGGATGCAACTCAAGACCATACTCATAAATCAAACTAATCAGACCCAGATGTATAAAAACTGTATTGCCACATTAGTGTGAGAACCTAACTAAGTAAAAAGGGTTTGAAATATACAACAGATATTTTGAATTGTGAAGACACTGTTCAAAAAAAAGGTGAACTGTGATGGGTGAAAGACAAAATAGAAAAGGAGATAAAGAAACATTTATATATACACAAGATAGTTAATAAGTTACACTGTTAGCTCCCATTTGTTCATTGAACAGAATGTTTTGGGCTAATGTTGTTTACAAAAGATATCATGCCTATATCATGTACTATCAATAACTATTACAAAAAATACACAATCTATCAACTCTTATAACCATCCTACTAATCAGTATTGAAACTCTTTCTTTGTTTGCTTGTCTATTTTTCTCTTTAAAATAAAATTAAAAAAAAATAAAGTTCTCTCAGACAAATGGCACATGGAGCTTGGACAATGAAGGAAATCGGATGACTGTCATATCAACTCAGTGGCATTATCTTAAGGAGAATGTCCAGGACAGAAAAATGGAAAGATGGAGCCTTAAAGAATAAGTGAGTCATTCACTTCCACACTTTGAGAATTAATTTCTTCTATCCATTCCATTTCAGGTGTTATCTCCCCTGGCCAAGAACCTCTTCCACAGGGCAATTTCTCAGAGTGGTGTGGTCCTTACTCCTGGTCTGTTAAGCAAGGATATCAAGCCTCTGGCTAAGGTAGGACTCACCCTGGACAGATACTGTACTTTCTCTGCTCTCCTGGAATCCACAGATGTGTTTCTTGCTGTGATATCTCAAAGGATCACTTAGATGCTCGAAAGACTGCTGAAACGAGAATGGCTGAGATATTAGAAATACTTTAAGGATGATATTTCAATCATATTTCATATTTTATGTAATATCTTCCAGTGAATCATGTTATCCATACCTTTTGCAATTACTTATAAGCATTACTTTGTGGGATACACAATACACACTTCTGCACCTCACCTGGATTAACTCTTTTTATGAGAAGTGCAATGATTGCACCAACCTATGAAGGAGAAATAAAGTTTCAAAAGGGCCTTTCTGGAGGGTAAGGGCCTTGCTGGAGGTCAAATAGCAAAGAATTAGAGGAGTTGGGATTCAAAACAAGACAGTGTAATCCTGAATGAAAGCTTTTGACCTCCATGCTAAAGCACTCTTTAATGACGTTCAGCTGTGAGAATACTGGGCTTATTCATTAATTATTTATTTGTGGTATATATATATGTACTGGATGGAACCCTGTTAATTAAAGGAGCAACATACTCTGTGACAAAAACAAAACCCACTATGATGCTCTGATGCATTCTACTACATTTAGACACTGGGTTTGTGGTAACACCCTTTTGTACATCGATGGAAGTAAGTGACACTGACCTGGATCTCTGTGGCTACTTTTGGTTGCAGAAAATTGCTGTTGCTGCTGGGTGTAAAACTACTTCCTCATCTGTCATGGTTCACTGCCTGCGCCAGAAGACCGAGGAACAACTCTTGGAGGTCACACAGAACTTGGTAGGTGCCTGTATTCTATTGGTACCTGTGTACTGATCCCACAGTTCATCTCCTCAATTATTCTCTTGCCCTTGTTAAATCGCGTGAGATAGATTCTCACTTTCTTTCTTTTTCAAATTTTTTACTGTGGTAGATCAGCACCTTACATCTTTCATTCCATTAAAGAAAATGTATGCAGGAATGAAAAAAAACCTACTATGTTAAAATTCTTAATATTTTTATAGGACTTGAATTACAGGATTTTAATGAGTATGCTCAAGTTGTGTCTTTCAAATATAATTATTTTTCAGAATTCCTGTGATGTTCATGGAAATTGCTCAGTATTTTGCTCCTTGAATGGCAACTGTGGAGCTTGAGAAAGATTTTGAAAGACTTTATTTGATTCTAGACAGCTGTGCAGTCTTCTAAGTTGCCAGAGGACACTCTATCTTATCTAAATGTAAATACCCGGTTACTTCACTCTCTGTCATGGAGGGCAGCTCATTCTTTTTGTAGGATGCCTTGATTTTCAAGGCAGAAGAGACCAAGAGCCTTCATTAGCAGGCAGGCTTCAAACTGTTTCCAGATCCTTTGTTTACTTCTTTTTTAATTTTTTTTTATTTTTAAAGAGAATAAAACACAAGAGAACAGAACAAAGGAAATCAGAACAGAATAATGCAAGCAACACAGCACTTCACAACAAGACAACCGTAATCAATGGTAGCTACCACAATATCTCTTTTCTTTGAAATAGTTGATCATACCTTCACACACAATATCAAACATAATGAAATAGTATAAAAGGATTCAAGAGAATGAAAGCATTACAGGACATTCAAAATGAAATAATAAGAAATGAACAATGGCTATGATAATATCTCATTTTCCTTAAAAAATTTGTGAATACTATCACATATATTAAAATCCAATAAGATACAACATGGTACAAAAAATGGAAACAGAAGAACAAAAACATGGTAGGACTTCAAAGCAAGATGATATTAAATCAGCAATGGCTGCCATAATGTCTTGTTTTCTTCAAATTAGCTGTTCATACCATCACACATAATAAAATCAAACAAAAAAGAATAAAACCAATCCAACCAATGAATGAAAACACTATAAGTCTTCAAAGCAACCATAATTATCGTAAAGTCTTATGTACTCTTACCATTCTTATACTAGGGAGACAGTACAGTATTTGCACATGTGAGTTTTATTTATTTCTCTTATGAGTATGGTCTCAACTTGCATCCATTTATTTATAAATATCTCAATGTTATCATTCTTTCCAGCTGAGTAGTATGCCATTGTATAAAACTACCACATTTTTTTTTATCCATTTCTAAGCTGATGGGCATTTGGATTGCTTCCAAGTTTTGGCTATTACAAATTGTGCTGCCATCAACATGAGCACACATATATCACTGTGATATGATGCTTTCAGTTCTTCTGGGAATATGACCTGAAGTGGAATAGCTGGGTCAAATGGGACGTCCAATCCCAGCTTTTTGAGGAATCTCCAGTCTGACCTCCACAGTGCTTGCACCAGTCTGCACTCCCACCAAAAGTGCAGAAGAGGCTGCCCTGCAGGTTCTCCAGCATTTTTGTTGGTAGTTTTCTTTATCCTGATCATTCTATTTGAAGTGAGATGAAATCTCAATGTGATTTTAATTTACATTTCTCTAATGACTAATTAAGCTGAACATTTTTCATATATTTATTTGCCATTTGTATTTCTTCATCTGAGAACTGTGTATGCATTTCAGATGCCCATTTTTGGATTGTGTCTTTGAATTTTGGGGATCTTATTTTTTAAAAAATATTTATATGTTTTAGGGAAAAGTCCTTTGTCTGAGGGACAGTTCACTAAGATTTTTTCCCAATTTGTGGGTTTCTTTTTCACTATGCTGGAGATTCCTTTTGATATGCAGAAACTCTTTAATAAGATGTGGTCCCAGTTATTGATTCTGGGAAGTACTTCCCATGTGGTTTGATTCTTGTTCACAAATTCTCTACCTACCCTTATGTCTTCAAGAGTTTTACCTACTTTGTCTTCCAGCAGTTTTAGTGTTTCTGTTTTAATATTTAGATTTTTGACCCATTGAGACTTTAGTCTAGTACATGGTGATAGGCATGGATCTAGTTTTAGTTTTCTGCATATGGAGAGCCAGTTTTTCCAGCACCATTTATTAAAGAGTATCTTTCTTCCAGTAAACTTGTTTGGCCCCTTTATCAAAGATAAGATGGCTGAGTATGTTTGTAGCTGTATCTTCTAATCTATGCCACTAATCTTCAGTTCTGTTTTTATTCCAGTACCATGTTGATTTTATTACAGTAGCTTTGTAATATAACTTCAAGTCAGGGATTGTGCTGCCTCCTGGCTTGCCTTTGTTGCTTAGAATTGCCTTTGCTATTCTAGGTCTCTTCTGGTTCCAGATGAATTTTAGGGGTGATTATTCTAGATGTATATGGTATGCTAGTGGTATTTTGATGGGGATTGCATTAAATTTGTATAACAATTTTGGGAGAATGGCTATTGTTGTAGTCAAGGTTGTGAGGAGAGCAATTAAAATCAAGACATGGAATTTATAATATTATTTTTATGATGGTCACCCAGAGTTAACACAATAAAATGAAAGAAATCTATCCACAACACTAAAGACCAAGAATATTTAGCCAAAGGCCTGAATCTCACAGCAATGTCTCACATGTGTCCAAATGAAGACCTAGAGCAATGCTCTAGGAGTCCAACCAGAGGTCTAGAGATCACAAGAAGGACTCACACCAGTCTCTTTTATGTATGAGTGCTAGGAAGTCCAACAGGTCAGTGGTGGAAGCTAGAAAGTCTGCCAGCAGGGTGAAGGAGCTATGCTGGTAGGTTGAGGGTTCTATGCTGGAGCCAAGAGGTCACACTCACAACAAAGACCAGTGCTGTCCTGTAAAGCACCACAGCCATCCTCAGAGATACAGAGGCCTTGAGCTCCTATGATGATAAGCACAGTTGAGTACATGCCAGGAAGCCAGTGTGACGAGTTCATCCTGGCACATGTCTTCCCCTCCTGGAGCCAGAAAGCAATGCTCCATGTGAGGACAAGAGCTTCTCCAGGAGAAGGGCTCAAACAGTGACACAAGAGAACCCACAACAACTCAACACCTCAATGCACTTCTTCTCCTCCATGTCTCTATTCATGCTGGAAACTTTCCCCAGGTGGAACATCTACGCTCAGCACCCTGCTGATTTAATTCAGCTGGTGTTACATTGACCACCAGTTCTTAATCCACAACAGCCATTTTCACAATATTTGTTCTTCTATCCATGAACAAGGGATGTCTTTCCATTTTCTGAGGTCCTCTTCATTTTCTTTTTCAGGGTATTATAATTTTCCCTGAATAGATCTTTTTCTTCTGTTAGATTGATTCCTAAGTATTTTGGTTTCTTTGGATGCTTTTATAAAGGGTGTGGGCTTCTTTTATTTCTCTCTCAGTGATTTTTTTGTTAGTATATAGGAATGCTTTTGATCTTTGTGTGTTGACTTTGTATCTAGCTACATTACTGAATTTATTTATTATACCTAGGAGTCTTTCAATGGAGTTTTGGGGGTATTCTATGTAGAGTATCATGTTATCTGCATATAATAATTTAACTTCCTCTTTTCCTATCCTTACTCCTTTTAAGTCTCTCTGTTGTATAATAGCTGTGGCTAATATTTCTAGCACTATATTTAATAGGAGTGGTCATCCTTGTCTTGTGCCTGATTTTAGGGTAAAGGTTTTCAATTTTTGACCACTTAATATGATGGTGGTTGTTGGTTTGTCATAGATGGCCTTTATCATATTGAGGTAAAGACCATCTATTCCATTTTTCTGTAAGGTTCTTAACATGAATAAGTGTTGGACCTTTTCAAAGGATTTTTCTGCATCTATAGAAATGATCACGTGATACTTATTTTTGGCTCTATTTATATGGTGGATTACATTTATGGATTTATGTATGTTGACCCAACCCTGCATTCCTGGGATGAATCCCACTTGGTCGTGGTGTATAATCTTCTTGATGATTTCCTGAATTCTGTTTGCCAATATTTTATGGAGAATGCTTGCATCTATGTTCACTAGGAAGATTGACCTGTAGTTCCCTTTTGTAGTTGAGTCTTTCTTAGGTTTTGGTGCTATAGTAATATTTGCTTCCATGAATGAGTTAGGAAGAATTGCTTCCCTTTCAATTTCATTGAAGAGTTTGAAGAGTGTCAGCATTAAATCCTCTTTGAGTTTATTGTAGAATTCTGCAGTGAATTCATCTGCAGCCAAGGCTCTTCTTTTTTAGGCAAGGATTTAATTACATTTTCAATTTCATTAATTTAAATTGAGTTATTCAACAATTATACATCTTTTGAAGCCAACTTGGGTAATTCATGTTTCTAGGAATCTTTCTATTTCTTCTGTATTATCGAACCTATGAGAGTAGAGTTTTTTAAAATAGGTGTTGATGATCTTCTGTATTTCCACAGAGTCTATAGTGATTTCACCTTTTTCATTCCTTATTGCATGAATTTGAGATTTTTCTTTCCTTTTTTAAAATAAGTTTGGCTAGGGGCTTATCAATTTTATTCTTTCAAAGATCAAACTCTTTGATTCATTAATTCTGTGTATTGTTTTCTTAGTCTCTATTGCATTAATTTCTTCTGTGATCTTTATAATTTCCTCCCTTCTTTTGACTTTGGGCTTGACTTTCTCTTCTTTTTCTAGATGTTTGAGGTGTAGTATCAGGTTGTTTATTTGTGCTCATTCTGTTTTCCTGATGTGGGAATTCTCTGCAATAATTTTTCCTCTGAGGACTGCTTTAATTGCATCCCACAAATTATGGTAAGTTGTATTTGTATTTTCATTTGCTGGAGATATTGTTTAATTTCTTATTTAATATCCTAGGTGACCCACTGATTTCTCATGTGTGTGTTATTCAATTTTCATGTGCTTGTGGGCTTTTAACAGTTTCTTTTATCATTAATTTCTAGTTTAACAGTGCTATGATATGATAACATGCATGGGGTAATTTCAATTCTTTTGCATTTATTTAAGTATGTTCTGTGGGCTAGCATATGGTCTATTTTAGAGAATGTCCCATGTACTGCTGAGAAGAATGTATATTCTGATGTTGTTGGAACACTCTGTATACATCAATCATTTGTTCGCAGGTGAGATTCAGTTCTGTTATTTCTTTGCTAATTTTCTGTCTGGTTTATCTGTCCCTTTGTGTCAATGGCATGGTAAGGTCTCCTGTTATAATTGTGTTATTGCTTATTTGATTTTTCATTTCTGTCAATACTTGTTTTGTACAACTGGGTTCTCCCAAATCTGGTGTGTGTATGTTTAAGATTGTTACCTCTTCCTCTTGAGATTTTTTTCCTAACTAGTCTGTAGTGACCTCTCTATCTCTTGGATCATTCTTGGTTTGAAGTTCATATTGTCTACAAACAGAATAGCTACCCCTGCTTTTTTGGGTTTCCTGTTGCATGAAGTATTGTTTTCCATCATTTCACTTTTAGTCTATAAATTTCCTTTTGTGATAGATGGGTATCTTGTAGAAAGTATGTGGTTGGATTTTGTTTCTTGATCCATTCTGCCAGTCTGTTTCTTTAGTGAATTGAGGCCATTTAAATTAATGATTATAACTGATAGATATCAGTTTATTTGTGACATGTTGTCTTTCTGCTGTTGATTATTTACCTTTCCACTCTATTTAATTGCCTGCCTTGCTTAGTGGGGATTTTACTTTATGTCTATCTAGAATGTCTTTCAGTATTCTTTGCAGGATTGGTTTGGTGGTCATGAAGTTCTTCAGCTGTTCTTTTTCATGGAAGTATCTTATTTCTCCATCCATGTGGAATGACAGTTTTGCAGTGCACTTGAGTCTGGCATGGAAGTCATTTTCCTTTAGGCTCTGAAATACTTCACTCCATGCTCTTCTTGACTGCATTGTTTGTGCTGAGAAGTCTGCTGTGATTGTGGTAGGTTTTCCTTTATAGGTGATCTGTCTCTTCTCTCTAACAGCTTTTAATATTCTGTTCTTATGTTGGATTTCTGGGATGTTGATTATTATATATCTGGGTGTAGTTTAATTTTGGTTATGGCTATTTGGAGTTCTATATGCTTCACTGATCTGTATGTCAGTTTCCATTCTCATATTTGGGAAATTTTCAGCTATTACTTCTGTAAATAGACTCTTGATATCATTTGTGTTGTCCCCTTCTTTTTCATTTATCCCTATCAATCTTATGTTGTTTTTCTTTGCATTGTCTTGCAGCTTTTGAATTGTTATTTTCTGATTCCTTGTTATTTTTAAAAGATCTTTCCTTTCCTGTTCAATAGCTGCAATCTTGTCTTCAAGGTCTGAAAGTCTATCTTCACTTTCACTGAAGTGGGTTTGCCAACTTTCAGTGGGCTTTTTGATTTCCTGTATATCTATTTGAATCTGCTTAATGCATTCTATTTGTTTCTTATATTGTTCATTAAGGCTTTTCATCTTCTTGCACTGTTCCTCTAATTTTTAACTATATCTTCTTTAGAAGTCCTCATTTTTTCTTTCATTACATTTGTCATTTCTTCTTTTACCTGGGAGATTATTTCTGATTTGAATTGTTTTATAAATTCCTGGAGTTGTTTCTTTACTTCAGTTGTTATCATTTCACTCATTTCAGGTATATGGCTTACATTTTCTTCTTTGTAAATGGCTCCTAGGCTTGCTTGGGATTGGCTAGAGGTTTGATATTGCATTTTGGTCTTTCATTTTGTCATTTTTCTATATTTCTGAATTTCCAGCAATGTTCCAAAGTTTCCACCATGCATGCTGGAAATCACCTTATATGCCTTCATCTCCTGGGACTGAATGAAGGTCACTGGGTGTGGCAAGTCAGGCCCACAGGGACCTCCTGTGTGTCCTCCATTGACTTAAGATGCTGGGTGGGGTCTTATACTCTGGCAGCAATAGTCTAAAGCTTCCCCTGTACATGATGGAAATCACCCAGCGACCTTAGGCCCCTGGGACTGAATGGAGGTCACTTGGTGTGGCCCAGTCCTCATTCTGACTTTCAGCAGCACTCTTAAGTTACTCTTCAAGACTGAAAGATTATTTTTGTTATGATGCATCACAAGTGTTGAAAATATACAATAATAATTTAATGAGAAACTTCATAAAAATCTGTAGTTCTTTCTAATATAAATTTTAGACATTTGTACTTTACAATGTATTTTAAAATTTGAATGCTCCATATTTCTGCATGGAACTGCTATCCTGAATTTTAGGAATGGGCACATTAAGTACTAAGCATTTCAGAAAAGTTTTACATTTTCTCTTGAATTATTTATAAGCTATATAAATAAATTTACTTATTGAGTCACATCAGAAGCCCAGTTTCTTACATTTTGTGATAACTGATTAAATCAGGGTAGCTGAATCTATTTATTACCTATCTACCATCAATTTATTCAACATTTTTATCTATCCATCCTTCTATCTATGCAAATCTTTTATAGTTTCAATTAAGTATTTCCACATGCATAACTTTCCCTTTGTTTATTCACAGTCTGTGCATCTGGATGAGTTACCAGATGCAAGTTAGTTTTCACTTGATGCTGAAAAAAAATACTCAATTCCCAAATTTAAAAGAGAAAAGTTTTATTTAGCTCACAGTTTGTAGAGTTTTCAGTCCATAATTGGCTAGCTCCAAGGCAGGGAAGGATAGCAGACAAATATTGTGGAGGAGAAACAATTGATGGCAGGCAGAAGGTAGCAAAGCAAGGAAACTCTCTTTTGTCTCTTATCTTTTATTCTGCTTACAAGAAATAAGGGAGGCTGCCAAGGCAATCAGTGGAATGATTTAGAAATCACCCATCCTTAATTCTAGGACACTTATTCCAAGCATTGTACCATGAGTCAATCACACACTCTAGATTGAGTCAACTCTGAACAAGTCCAACCTATAAATTCATGAGTTTTTGAAGGGATATCTCCACAGAATCCATAACACCAGGGAACACATTTCTACACTCTTTAACTCTGTGTTCCAATAGAACTGACATAGCTGTCAGCTATATTCTATTTGTCATTGATATATCCATATATTCACTGAACTTGCTTGCACTGAGTAACCCATCCATCCTTCCATGCTAAGTGTATAGAAAGGTGCTGTCAGTGGAGGAGAACTGCATAGCCTACTAATCCAAACTTGTAAATTCATTTCTCCTTTTCTGTTATGAAATAGTTTTATGAATTAAATAAATACATCTTCTCATAGAACTATTGAAAAAGAAATAAATCCATATATTGAGTGGGTTAAATGTAGTGGGAATGTCATGGCCTAAACTAGGCAGCAGAGATGTGTAAAAGGAAAAGCGACATTTGCACATTGATGGAAGGCCATGGCCATCTGTCATCACAGGGAAGCTCAGCAGAATTAACAGCCAGAGAAAATAACATCCAGGGACCATGAAACCACTCCCCTTGTGAGGAAGTTTTAATTGTGAGTTACCTGAGCTTATCCATCCTCTATTTAGATCTCAACCATGAAAGATACTTCTGTATCTTGAGAGGGAGCTCTACAGCCATGTTTTGCTCGTGTATCCAAAGACTGACTCTAATGTGGCTCTGAGGCTTTGATCTGAGTTCATCATATGAAGCAGGTTAACCATGATACTCAAGAAATTAAATAACCACTATATTTAACATCTAAAAAATGGAAAACATTACAGTCAGTCCACACATGGCACAAGAGGACAAAGCTTATGTGGGGATACTTGCTCAATTTGGAAAAATCCAGAGAACCTGTGATTCTGGGGCATCTTTATGTGTTCTTGTGCGAGTGTTTCCCTGATTACCACTACCCTTAGTACACACACCTCCCTGGTTTGTGGTCAGCAACATATAATTGAAACATATTCAGTGTTATTGGTCACATATCTGTGTCAGACCTGTTAGCCAGTATAGGCAGTTGTGGTCCACATGCAACATTATAATAAAGGAAAGCATGAGTTGAAGTGAGATTCAGTGATTTTGTGAGTCAGAGTTTCCTATTATAGAATGATAAATCTCCTTTCAAAGTGACTTGAAAAACAAAGTATTTAAGGATGTAACAGAATCTTCAGGAAACTGAAAATTTCAGGAACAGGTGGTTTAGTTCCATTTGGCTGGATCTAAAATATTATTAAAAATCCACATGTGTTAATCACCCAGTTTCTATTCTTCTTTGTTGGTCTCTCACATAAACACATTTATCCCCTTTAGATGTGAAAATAGAGCAAGCTGGATTTCTGTCTGTTTTGAAATTCTCTCTTGTAAGCTTGCAGTGTTAATTTTTGTTTAGTCAGTTGAACTGACCATGGAATGTATCCATACTGGCACTAATTTCTAATTTTGGGGATGGGAAGACCAAAGTTTATATCAGGAAACTTGAAATTACAAAGTAGGAAAGAAGAGGGAAACAGGTGAAGTATGATGGAAATGCCATCACTGGCCATTCCATTGCACCTCTTAACATATCAGCTATTGAAATTGCCTCAATTCCACCACTACAGTCAACTCATTTCCACATTGTGCAAGAGACAAATTGAGATGATGTTACCAGGGGAGCATTTAGATGAAAGATGAGTAGAAGTGCCAGAAGATGTTCTCCCAAGAGCTCCAGTAATCCTGATTCTGACCTAACTCTCATTGCAGGTGCCCACCTCTGCCTGTCTTTTATGCTACCCTATGCTTGTGCACATCAGAGTCTGTGTAGTGTCCTTTTTTTCTGGGCTCAGCAAAAGATGAAGTTGGATTAACAGCATGATACTTCTGAGGCACAGGTAGAAGGATGAGCTTTGCCATGTAGAAACATTCTCATGTTGTTTTCCCTTTGTTTTTACAGAAACTTGTTAGTGTGGATTTATTTGGAGATCCCAGAGAGGTATGAATATTTGTTTTCTTGATTAGAGATTTTTGTTCTTTATACCTCCAATTCACAATGAAAAAATTTAGGGGATTATAGCTACATCTTATGGACATATTGCTGAATCCAAGAGAGGGTCAGACTTGCCAGGTTAACACAGAGATGAGAGAGTGGACTGAAATGTACTATACCCCTGATTTCCAGTCTTGTGATTTGGTCAGCAAATATGTGTACTCTTCACTTATCCACCTTTTAAAATTATCATTTCCTGCTTTGGAAAAGCTCCTGTGAAAGAGAACTGATTATAATTTTCTGTTATTGGGAGGTGGAGGTAACTGGATAAGGGGCACAGGATCATTCAATGAGCCCAGTCTCCTGGATGGCAGAGGTCTAATTACCTGTGTAAGGGAGGAGGCTATGCCTTCAACTCTCCTCACAGGATCCAGATATGTAAAGAAACCTCCCATTTGCTCATCTCTGCAGCTGTTAAAGGAGAAAGAGAAAGTTTGCAATGGGGACAGAACTGGTAGTTCTGTGAATGTAAACAGCAATGTCAGGGATAGACTGCATATGTGTATTAATCCACTTTCCTACCACTGGGAAAAAATACTTGGCACCCACAGCCTTTAAGGAGGAGAGGCTGATTTTGGTTTGCAGTTTCAGTGGGATCAGTCTGTTAGACACTGACTCCAAGACACAAATGTCATGGCAGAATAGGCTGGAGTTGAGACCTCTTCAACAAATATAGCCAGAAATCAGAAAGACAAAAGTGGATCCTGGATGGCAATACACCTGTTCAAATCCTTCCTACACAATCTGGACCTGGCTACAAACATGAGACTTTCTGGGGATTTTCATAACAAGTCGATGATATGGAATCCAGCTGTAATTTAGCAAATGAACCAGCTTTCAGGAAACCTGGAGGTACAGTGTTGTAGGAAGAGCTAATGGAATCTGAAATGCCTTTCTGCAAGAGGCCTGTGTGTTTATACAGGAGGGTGTAGGGGGTTTTAGTGAAGAGTTTACAGGAAGTGGGGAGGGTAGATCACTGAAACGACTTCATTAGTGATTCAGCACCAGATGGATGCTGCTCAGAGGGCCCTGAGAAGAGCAGTGATAGATTTACAACAGACTCTGGCTGTGATTTTCACTTAAGTGAAGGGAAGAGTCAGGGAAGCTGCAGAGACCAGGGCCTGGAATAGGGAAAATGCATGGTACAAGCCCAGTCAAGGAATCTTGGTTGAATCTGTTAGGACTGGAACAGTGAGGGGACATGTGCATGGAGTCTGGATATATCTAAAGGAAGAAATGACAGGACTTGCTGATGAACAGTGTGTGCAGTGTGAGGAAAATAAGATGCTCCTGACATTTGAGACCCAAGCAAGACCTTTCAATTCATTTACTTGTTGAAAGTGTTTGTTACCCCAGATCATTACTTTCAGGACTCATATGATCATTTACAAAATATGTTCAGAGTGCTGAAAAATTTGAGTAGCATCATGCCCATGTACCCATGTGAAGCCAAAAGAAAAAATATGGCTTTCTGTTCCCTCTCATGCAAAAAGGTGTCTTTTTTGTTATCTCTGAAGTTTGCTATATTGGCAGCTCTGCTTTTACCAATACTGTTGCTGCTTAAGATGGCTCTCCAATAGTGTTGAAGTGCCAGCTACTGTTCCTAAGCACAGAAGACTGGTTGCTTTATGGAGGAAAGACAATAGATAGTTGTGCTTCAGCCTTGACTTGTGATATTCTTCCCCCTTGATTTCCATGTTAATGGGTCAATTTTACTGTCAGTCCAAAATAAGAAGAGAATTCTCTATCTCTCTAGGAAGCCATTCTGGAAAGTAGTAACATAATATCAATAGTATGTGACACAGCTGTACCCGGGATGTTAAAGCAGCTAAATCAGTGTATTCATCAGATGGAATATTTGTAAAAAGTGGAATATTTGTAAATATTCCATCAGATGGAATATTTGTAAAAGATTACATTGTTAGGAACTGAAGTACAAAAATAAAAAATTACATTACAAAGAATCACAAGAATTTGTGGCCTTTCCTAGGCAGTGTATTTTCATAAATAAATTTTAAATGAAACTAATTCTCTATAACAAGGTTGTGTTGTATAATGAATCTTTCAATAAGTACCTAAAAACAAAAAAAAAGTGATAATAATGTGACAGATGACCCCAGGAACTGTGGAATCACCTTTGGAAAATTATCCAGTCAGTAATTCAGCATTTATTGTGATTTTATATACATAACTATTTCAAAGCACCAAAATTGACTTCATGAATATTGTCACAATAGATTTTTTAATTAGAGTGGTAATTACCTTCTCCTCTCGCACCAGCATAACTTGACTATCACTAACTCCTCAAATTTCTGCCCTTGATGTCTCACGGATA
This sequence comes from Dolichotis patagonum, assembly GCA_004027295.1. Classification (NCBI taxonomy): domain Eukaryota; kingdom Metazoa; phylum Chordata; class Mammalia; order Rodentia; family Caviidae; genus Dolichotis; species Dolichotis patagonum. Next base: position 38,123 of record PVJX010009287.1, on the reverse strand, counting down.
TGACCCTGGGTTTCTGTGGCTATTGATCACTGCCAGGGGAGATGCTGGTTACGGTCACATCCTCAAAGAGACAGAGAGAGGAACATATGTGTTATCGCAGGCAGTGTAATGATAGACATTATGCTGTCCTCCCCAGAGCTATCCCTTCATTCCCACTGTTGTTGATGGTGTTCTGCTGCCCAAAGCACCTGAAGAGATTCTGGCTGAAAAGAATTTCAATACTGTCCCCTATATGGTAGGATTCAACAAGCAAGAGTTTGGCTGGATCATGCCAATGGTGAGTATGTACAGGCTTCTTAGAGAGTTGCACTCTCTCCAAATATTCAGTCATGTCCTGGGTGGTGAAGCTGTAAAAAACTTTTCCTAAAACAAATTTTGATTACATTACCATGAAATGATGCTGAAGTATCCAGAACAAAGAGATCACTGTGTAGATGGACAAACCAAGGAATCCCAGATTTGAAGAGGTTGGCAAGTCTAGGAGATTGTATGTGAGGAGCAACAGCTTCTACTTTGGGCCTGTACTGTGGTTTCCCTAGATGTCCTCCTTAGTTCTCTCTGGTAATTCACTGGCAAGAGTCAGAGACCTTCACTCTGTTTAAGATACATTTCATTACTAAAATGGAAGAAAGTTGTTCCTCTGTCATTGATAAATAAAACTATATACTAGATAAAACACTGGAACAGGTTTTGTTCAGTAACTTGATTGCAACAGAGAGATCAATAGAGAATAACAGCAAACATGACTTGAACTCAAATCCCTAACATAAAACCCTGGAAATGTGTAAGGCTGGGTGAGCTCAGAAAAGCATCAGCATGTGAGCGGGCATCAACGTGGCCAGGTCACTGGACTTATTGCCCTATGCTTATCTGCAGGAGAAACAATCTTATTTTTCTGACATGAATCAGAAATGTAGGCTCAATGATGCAACCTTGGAAGTTAGACTTTCATATTCCCTTTGAGACTTTCATAAAGATCAAGAGTCATGTCCCCAAATATTTACGTATTTCAGAGAAGGATCAAAATGTTCCCTCTCCCCCAAAATTAGCTCTTAGATCTTTGAGAAAACTGTTTTGAATGAGATCTAAGTTTCAAATGGAAGAGGAGTTGGGATCATTTTAAGCTTTCTACAGTTACTCCTCTAAGGGGCTGGGAGCATAATCTCTGCATGTGACAGTATTGAGCTTTCTCTAGCAGGCACTTTAGGATACTTGGGTCATGTTAGGTAGGATGTGAGTTATGTTTATCAGTGCAGAGATTTGAACAGATGAGAGTTGTGAAGTTCTCAGTTCAGAGAAATCTCAGTCATTACACCAAATTCAAAGGTGATTTTGTTTTCATCAGTCATCTAGATCTGTGCATTCTGGATATAAGTTCATTTTTTCATTGATACTGTCAAAGTCATGAAAGATCCAGAAATATCAGATCCCAACATAGAAGTTTCATGCTATATTGTTTTGGTTGGTTTCCTAATATTTGATGATTGCTCATAAAGGCTTTAACAATTCTGCTAACAGTCCATGGGAAATCCAATCCCTGAAGGCAAGCTGGACCAGAAGATGGCCACATCGCTCTTGTGGAAGTTCTATCCCTTTGCTGTAAGTTGATTGGGAATCGTGGGAATAGAACAACAAAGAAGGATTGGGAGTTTGCACAAAGTTACACAGCAATTCAATGGCCTGAAATCTGAGTTGGGACCATTTTTCTGTCTTTCCCACTTTGTTACCCATGGAGAATTTACAGAGGACTCAAGACTTTCTCCATCAATATAATCTTGTTGACTGAATGGAAAATCTGCATTACTTACCAGATGCAGGTTGTCACTTTCTTGATGCATTTCAGAATGTTCCTGAGGAACTGACACCAGTGGCCACTGAGAAATATTTAGGTGGGACAGATGACCTTGTCAAAAAGAGAGAGCTGTTCCTGGACTTAATGGCAGATTTGATGTTTGGTGTCCCATCTGTGATTGTGGCCCGCAGCCACAGAGGTGAGTCCTGGAAAACAAATGCTCATACACCAGCTTTGGTCTCTGAGCTGCCTAACCCCTATTTAGACAGATGATGAAGTTTTGGCAGTCAAGACTGAAAGACTGTTTCCTTCTCGCCTGAGGAGGGTGTTCTGTTTCATTTTGTTTCTGTCAGGAGTGGACTGAGAAAAGGATCTAAATAGAAATTGTTAGTTTGTAAAGTATTCCTAGTAAGTATCAGAAGGGAGATATGAGGAAATGGCACAAGGAAGAGATGGAAGATAAAAATGGCGGCCAGACAGGCATTTGCCTGTTATACAGAACCAGAGCTGGAGAGCTGTGAGAACAAAGAAAAAGATATGTATTGGGGTTGTTCTGTCTGCGCAGCAAGGAGCTAGGCATACATCCAACAGCACCCACATGTCATAGGTTGAAGGCTTTTCCAAGTAGTTATTAATTGTATGAGATTTGATCTCAGGAAGCATGGGCCATGTGACTTAAGTGGTCATTCAAAAGATGGAGAATATACCCTACCGATGGTGACAGTAGGATCGAAGCTGACCTTCCCCGAATCATAGTCATGAATGGGGCCTCAGCAGCATCTGCTACATGGGCTTGTTCCTGCAGGTTAGTGTGGTATGTTGGACTAGAAGTCAAATCCTGGAATATGGGTCCGAAATATTTTCAAAGTTAAAGCTGGATTCAAGTTACATTAGCAGTTAGATGTGGAAGAAATATAAAAGTTAACTATTGCATCAAAGAGATCACACAGGAGAAAGACTGCTAAAAGCAGAGGGCAGTACATGAGGGCAGTGGTGATTTTCACTAGCTGTGCTAGTTTGTGCCAGTTTGACCAAGCTGAGGGCCAGCTGAGGCATATTGCAGCAAAGTCTGAGATTGCCCTATGTCTGTATGGAGATTCTGTTTATGAACAGATGAGCGCACATGGGCATCCTAATACTTTTCACTGTTTCATTTTGTGCAATTTCAATTCCTTGACAACCTCTTCTAGCAGTTGGTTGAATACAACACAATAAGATATTTTTAGAGAAGGAGGAATTGAGAGAAAATATACATAATTTTGGAATTATACATTTGCAAATTTTATATTTCAAATATATAAGATATAAATTTACACTATTATTGATATGTGCATATATATTACAGTAATTATATTGCAAAATTATTTCTGAATACCAGTTAGAATAATAAAATCAAGCTGTGAACTCAGCAATCTCCTTAATTATTGGATATTTATTATAGTGGGAAGCCTTCACCTTTGTTTCTCAGAAATGTAATTGTAGAAGAGTCACCTATTAAAAATATGCAGTTGAAGTAAAGAAGAAACAAACTTCCACCTATCACAGATTTAGTGTCCTTTCAACATCATCTCCTTCTATCATTCATATCAACCTAAATCATTACTGCTTTTCCCTCTGATTTTGTGAGCTTTGTTTGAGATTCACACATATATGTTAATATACAATATTTATCTTTCTCTACTTGAGTTATTTTACTTATAGTGTTCTTCTGTTTCATTCATGTTGTCACAATTGACAGAGCTTCTTTTTGTAAGGCAAGTTGCTGTAAATACTTCATTGGTGTTGTCCACTCTTCTACTGCGAGACACAGTTTGATTTTATAACCTAACTTCCTTGACTAGTGATGCAGTGAAGATGTGGTACAGACATTTACTTCAATAACTCATGTTGAATACTTTGATTAGATACTCAACAGTAGGACTATTGTATCATATGGCAATTTTAGTGTTAGTTATCTGAAAAACCTCTAGATTATTTTACCTCTGCAACGTGATGTAAAAGTATTATCTTTCTCCAAAATCTTGCCAAAACTTGTTTCTTTTTTTATTTTTAATAAGAACCATTCTGTCTAGATAATATCTCATTGCAATTTTCCCTGCATTTTCCCAATTATTAATGATACTAAGAATTTTAAAAATAATTTTTTTTGCCATTTGTGCATCTTATTTCAAGAAATATCAGATCAGGTCCTTTACTTCTTTTTTAATTGAGTTTTTTCTTGGTTTCTTTTTTTGCATTGAGATTTTTGAACTTCTTGTACAGTTTGTTCAATAAACACTTACATGTATGGATTGCATAATTTTTTCACAATTTTAGGTGTTCTCTATATATTGTTAATTTTTGTCTTCCTTTGAAGCAACTTTTTAGTTTGCAATAATTCCATTAATTTTCCACTTGCATTGCCTCTACTTTTGAATTAAATCCAAAAATCATTTGCCCAGACCATTGCAATGTAGCGTTCCTCTATGATTTTTGTGTGATTATTTTTGAGTTTGTGGTTGTGTGCATCAATATTTATTGCCTATTTATTTGATTTTATATGTTAGCACATAATAGTCACATTTCATCTTTATGCATTTAGGAATGCAGTTTTTCCTGAACGATTTTTTGAAGAAACTGCATTTCTCTTTGGATAGTCTCATTTGTCAAAAATCAGTCAACCATCTATGCCTAGATAGATTTCTAGGATCTGAATCATATCCTTTTGGCAATGTGTTTGTGCGTGCGTGCATGCACGTGTGTGTGTGTGTGTGTGTGCACATCCGTGAGTGTCTGCGTGTGTTGTGTATCTATAGTCAATACTCTGCAGTTTAATTACCATTATTGTGTATTGTTTGTTGGAAATCAGGCAGTATGCAAACCTCTAACTTTGTTCTTTATGTTTATGATTGACTTGGTGACTTGAGATTTTTTTAATTTCATGTTTTTGAGTATTGTTTTATATACTCCTAAAGGATAACATTGGAATTTAGAGGTTTTCATGTAACTAGCAGATTGTTATGGATACTATGGAAGAATGTTAATTTTTTCAATCCACATACATTGAATGTTTCCCCATTTGTTTGTGTTCGTTTGTAACTTTCACTAATATTTTACATTTTTCTGTGTACAGTTACCACACCATCTGCATTAAATTTATTCCTAGTTGTTTTTATTCTGTATGTAGTGTAAATGATATTGTTTCCTCAATTTCATTTGTGGATAGTTTATGGTTAGAACATAAAAAATGCTCCTGTGCTTTGAAAGTTGACTTTGTATCCTCCAACTTTGTTATATTCATTTATTTGTTCTAACCAATTACAGTGAAGTTTAGGGTTTTGTAGTTATAATTATTATGTTATCAGAAAAATGATAGCTTCAGTTTTCTGTTAGTACACTTAAAATTTTTTTCTTGCCTAATTGCTTTGTTGAGGACTTCCGTGCAGAGATGGTAAAAACAACCACCTTTTTCTTGTTCCAGATTTTATGAGAAAAGCTTTCAGTTATTTCACATTAGAGAATAATATGATCAGAGTGCTTCTCAGATTTTCCCTTTTTTGTGCTGAAACACATTTTTTACCCTTAATTTCATAATTTTTTTTAACATGAAAGCACTGGGTTTTCTTCTATTCCTTTTCCAGCATCTTAGGAGATGATGTTTTTGTCTTTCATTTTGGAATGTAATATATCACAATTTTTGCACACCAGTGGCAAATTCTAATTTATTTTGGTGGATTAATCTCTTAATTCATTTTTAACTCAATTTTCTAGCATTTCTAGGATTTTTACATCTATGTTCATGAACAATATTGGACTGTAATTTTCTTTTGTAATATACTTGTTTTATATAAGTAGAAGTGTAACAGTGATATAAAAAATACTTTTCAGTATTCCTCTTAAAATACTATTCAGCTTCCACTTGAGGAAGCAACTAAGAAAAACTGGTTTTGGTTCTTGAAATTTTTACATAATTCATCAGTTAAACCAACAGGATCTGGATTATTATTTGGTAATTTTTCTTACTGATAATATTTACTTACTTGTTCTTAATCACTGACTTAAAGAAAAAATAGTCTAGGGTGATTTAAAAACAAGTAAGTAAATATAATCAGTAAGAAAAATTACCAACGAAAAATCCCAGCCCTTGTATTTTTATAGTGTCAATTTTAATGTATATTTCCATTTTTGTATTACTTCACTGTTCTTTTTTTGGGGGGGGTTAGTGTGGCTAAATGTCAATTTTGTTTACATTATAATATCTTTTATATATTTTTATAATCTTTTATCCTTTGCCCTATGATTTTTATTGTTTCATTTCTACTAGTAAATTTGGTGTTGGTTTGTTGTTTTGCTTGTTCAATGGAGCATGGCTTCAGGTTGCTTATGATTTCTTTCTTGTTTGTAAATGTAGGTGTTATTGATGTATGGTTTTGTCTTAGAACTACTTTGCTGTATCTCATGATTTTTGGTATTCTATGTTTTCCTTTTCATTGATCTGAAAATAAATTTAAATTTCTACATTAATATTTTGTGTTGACTCATTGCTTGTTCTGATGGATATTGCTTTGCTTCTATGACTTTGTGGATTTTCGCAAAATTGCTATTTTAATTCCTAGTATCATTCCAGTGTAGTTCAAAAAGATGCTGGGCATAATATCAGATTTCTTAAATTAGGTGGTACTTGCTTTGTGTGCTAATATGTAACTTACTCTGGAGAGTATTTTGTTTGTTTTTCAGAAGCATGTGATGTTTGTGTTGGATTGGATATTCTACATATGTTTGATAGGACCATACGATATATAGCACTGTTTATGTCCAGTATTTCTTTATAAATACATTATCTGGATGGTTTTTCCATTGTTAAAAAATGGGATATCAAAATACTCTACTATTATTGTATGGTAATCTCTTGCTCAGATTCTTTAACATTTGCTTTATTCATGTAGGTGCTCAGATGCTGGATGTGAAAAGTTTTAAAATCATTATAGCCTCTTGTTTACTTTGCCTCCTTATCAAAATATTTCATTATTTTTCTTTCTATAGTGATTTTTACTACAGTACATTATGCATTATAATTAAATACCATATTTTCCCTTCAGTTTCCATTTCAATATATTAAAAATTCAGTTTTTCAATTTGAAAATCTGTATTCAAAGATGGGGTGTATCTTGTATACTGAAGGAACATCATAAATACTCAGATCTTTTTTAATACTTCAGTCAATTTGTGTCATTTTATTAGAGAATTTAATTGAAATATTCAAGTTAATTGTTGAGTTTATAAATTCTATTTCCTTATGAATTAATTGCTGGTTATTTTGTAAATTTTATTTTTCCTTTGTTCACTCCTACTGTCTTCCTTCATGATTTGATTGTTTTCTGTAGTGGTATGTTTCTAATCCTGTCTATTCATTTGTGTGTGTGTGTTATTTGTGTAATTTCACTGAAGATATTTAGCTGGTTATGATAAGGCATCTATATGGCACTTTCCAATTATAAAAGTCTGCTTTATGCTAATAACAACTTAACTTTGATTGCATATTACAGTCTTTCTCTCCCAATTTATATTTTATGTCAAAATTTACAACGTTTTGGAGACAATTTTTTTGGTCATATTTGATGATTTATTTTAAGTATTTTTGTAAGGTTTTTTTTTCCTTTTAACTCATAAGGTGGGATAAAATTCTTTTGTGTATTGTCTTTCTAGTCTGTTGGTATGCAAAATGTGGTCCTGAGTTATTCATAAATTGAGTTTTGCCCTTTCATGTGTTTCATATCATTAATTAGTATATTTTGTTGTAATTTAGAGAATACTGGTTAGTGACTTTTTTAAGGGGCATGTAGAGGTGATGAATTGATAAGCTCTTGCTTGTTTGGAGAAGTTTTCATCCCCTCCCCTTTTCTCAAAGACAGCTTTCCCATGCACTATTCATGTTGACTCATATTTTTCCTTTAGTGCATTCATTATATTATTATACTCTCTTCTGGCTCAGATTTCCTACTATGAAATCTGCCGGTTGTGATAGATCATGCCTTTGTATGTGTTATGATTCTTATTTCTTGATACACATAAGTTTTCCTTGTCTTTGATTTTTGAAAATTTCACAATTCTGTGACTTTGATGTTCTCTTTTGGCTGAAATGTACTGGAGCCCTCTCTGCTTTTTGCATCTACATTTTGACAGCTATCTCTATTTAAGGAAGTTTTCAGTCACAATTTTTTGAGATATAACTTCCAGACCTTTTCTCCTGTTTTTTCTTCATCTCCTAGTATGCAAATATATAACATCATCATGATGTCCCATGGTATCAGCTTCTCTTATTTTTCATAATTGCTATTTCCTAAACCTATGACCACCTGTCACTTGAGGACTTGTGTCTGTGGAAAATTTTCAAATCTATCTGTTTTTAGGCAGAAGGTTTTTTTTGAGGAATTTTCTGCAGCATGCTACCTAAAATAATTACTCTCACTCACAAGAATCCTTTCTTTTTTATTTTAAAGATTATAAGAGTAAACAGAATACACCACATCAGGACAAAACAATGCAAGCAACATAAGATTTCAAAACAAAGGAAAACAATAGCGGCTACCAACATGTATCCTGTTCTCCCCAATATAGTTGTCCATGTCTTCATACACAATGAATTAAAAAAAAAACAATACTAAACCAATCAAAACAAAAGAATGAAAGCATCACTAGGCTTCAATACCAGGAAAATCAACAATGACTACCATAATGTCTCTTGTTTTCTTCCACATAGCTGTCCATATCTTCACAGATATTAAAAATCAAATAATAGAAAACAGACTAAACTGAAGGAACCTAAATACTAAACTCATTAATAGACCTCAAACTTAGACAACAGAAAATCAGCAATGACTACAATAAAGCCTTGTTTTCTTAAAGTAGCTGTTCATACCATCACACATAATAAAATGAATTGTTGTAAAATATTTTTTTTAAATTTTATTTAAAGAGAAAACAAAACAAAAGAGAAAAAAAGGGTAGCAACACTACAGAATTCCAAGGGAAAAAAAAAGAACAAAAAAACACTAAGAAATCATTACTTGGTAACTTACATACTGTCATCTAGGAAATAATTGCTCAAGTTAAAAATTAAAACATATAAAGTACACATCCAAACAATGAGACTGCTAACACTTCTGCTCCATGATCTAACAAAAATCATAATATGGTCATTCACCTTACACACTTAAATATACATGCAATTATATCCTTTAGAACACTTTCTTTTCTTCTCTTTTTAGAGTAGCAATTACACATTTTGGGTTTTATTACTCCTACATTTCTTATTACTTCTTACAATAGAGACACAATGCAATATTTATAACTATGATTCTTATTTATTTCACTAATGAGGATAGTCTCAAGTTGTCTCCATTTTCCTATGAAGGTCTCAAGATCACCCTTATTCATAGCTGAGTAATATTCCATTGAATAAAAATACCACATCTTTTTCATCCACTCTGCAGTTGATGGGCATCTTGGTTGCTTCCAAGATTTAGCTATTACAAATTTTGCTGCAATGAACATGGGCCCACATATATCATTGTGATATGACCTTTTCAGTTTTTCTGGAAAAATACCCAAGAGGGGAATACCTGGGTTGAACAGAGCTTCTAGTCCTAGTTTTCTGAGAATACTCCATACTGATTTCTATAGTGGTTGCACCAGTTTACACTCCCACCAACAGTGGAGCAGTGTTACTTTTTAACCACAGCCTTGTCAACATTGGTTATTGGTTGATTTTTTGATGGCAACTATTCTTTCTGGAGTGAGATGAAATCTCAATGTTGTTTTAATTTGCATTTCTCAAATTACCAGTGATGGTGAACATTTTTGCATGTATTTATTCACCATTTTCATATCTTCATTTGAGAACTGTGTGTTCATCTCAGATGTCTATTTCTGGAGAGGGTCTTTGAATTTTGGAGGCTTGATGTTTTTCAATTCTTTATATGTTCTTGATGTAAGTCCTTTGTCTGAGGGGTTGCTGGCTAAAATTCTTTCCCATTCTGTGGGTTTTATTTTCACTCTGTTGGTGATTTCTTTTGAAGTGCAGAAACTTTTCAATAATATGAGATCCCAGTTGTTGATTCTCTGAACAATTTCTCTTGCAATTTGCATTTAGTTCATGAATTCTCTGCCTACCCCTATGTCTCCAAGACTTCTACCTAACGTATCTTCCAGTAGATGTAGTGTTTCTGTTTTAACATTTAGGTCTTTGATTCATTTAGACTTTAGTTTTGTGCATGGTGATAGGCATGGATTTAGTTTCAGTCTTCTGCATGTGGAGAGCCAATTTTTCCAACATCATGTATTAAAGAGGCTATCTTTCTTCCAGTGAACACGTTTAGGACCTTTGTCAAATATCAGGGGGCTGAGTGTCTTTGTACGTATACTTGCATCTTCTAATCTGTTCCATTGATCCTCAGGTCTATTTCTTTGCAAGTACCATGCTGATTTTATCACTGTGGATTTGTAGTAGTTTCAAGTCCAGAAGTGAAATGCCTCCTGTCTTGCCTTTATTGCCCAGAATTGTCTTCTTAATCTGTTTCTTCTGATTCCAAATGAATTTTAGGAGTGTTTTCTCTAGATCTGTGAGGTATGTTAATGGTATTTTGATTGCATTAAATCTGTATAACAGTTTTGGGAGGATAGCCATTTTCACAATGTTAGTTCTTCCTAGCCAAGAGCAAGGAATATCCTTCCATTTTCTAACATCCACTTCAATCTCCTTTTTTAGTGTAGCATAATTTTCAGCATAAAGATCTTTTATGTTCTTAGTTAGGTTGATTGCTAAGTATTTTATCTTTTAAGATGTTATTGTGAAGGGCAATATTTCCATAATTTCTTCCTCGGTGAATTTCTTGTTTGTGTACAGGAATGCTATTGATTTTTGTGTGTTGACTTTGTAGCCAGCTACACTGCTGAATTTATTACCTCTAGCAGTCTTTTAATGGAGTTTTTGGGGTCTTCTATATAGAGTATCATGTCATCTGCAAATAGTGATAATTTAACTTCTTCCTTTCCTATCTTTATTCCTTTTATTTCTTTCTCTTGTCTGATTGCCCTGGCTAGTGTTTCCAGAACTATATTGAATAGGATCGGTGATAGTGGACATCCTCATCTTGTTCCTGATTTTACAGTGAAATTTTTAGTTTTTTTCCACTTAGTATAATATTGGCTCTTTGTTTCTCAAAGATGGCCCTCATAAGGTTGAGGTAGACACCGTGTATTCTGAGTTTCTGAAGGTTTTTATCATGAACATGTGTTGGACTTTATCAAAAGCTTTTTCTGCATCTATTGAGGTGACCATGTGGTTTTTGTTTTTGGCTCTGTTGATGTGGTGTATCACATTTATTGATTTGTGTATGTTAAACCATTCCTGCATTCCTGGAATAAACCCCAAATGGTCATGATGTATAATCTTCTTGATGATATGCTGCATTTTATTTACCAGTATTTTATTGAGAATCTTTGCATCAGTGTTCATTAGTGAGATTGGTCTATAGTTCTCCTTTTTGGTTGGGTCTTTGTCTACTTTTGATATGAGACTTATACTTGCCTCCAGGAATGATTTAGGGAGTATTGCTTTCTTTTCAATTTCATTGAAGAGTTTAAGGAGTATTGGCATCAAATCTTCTCTAAATTTCTTGTAGAATTCAGCCATGAATCCAACAGGACCTGGGTTTTTCTTTGTTGGTAAGATTTTTACCACATTTTCAATTTCAATAGCTGATATTGGATTATTCAAACTTTATATATATTCTTGGTTGTGTTTTGGTAGTTCATATGTTTCTAGAAATCTGTTCATTTCTTCTGTGTTTTCCTCTCTTTGTGGGTAGAGATTTTTAAAGTAGGTGTTCATGATCTTTTGAATTTCCATGAAATCTGTATAATTTCCCCCTTTTCAGTCCTTATTGCATGATTTTGGTTTTTTTCTTTCTTTTTCTTTATAAAGTTAGCTAGAGATTTATCAATTTTGTTTATTCTCTCAAAAATAGCTTTTTGATTCATTAATTCTTTGTATTTTTTTTAATTTCAATTGCACTGATTTCTCCTGTTATCTTTACTATTTCCTCTCTTCTATGAGCTTTGGGTTTAACATACTCCTCTTTTTTCTAGAAGCTTTAGATGAAGCATTAGGTTGTTTATTTGTGCTCATTCTGTTTTCCTGATATGGCTATTTATTGCTATATATTTCCCTCTTAAGACTACTTTTATTGCATCCCACAGGTTACAATGGGTTGTTTCTGCATTTTCATTAAATTATAGGTATTGCTTTATTTCTTCCTTAATTTCATCTGTAGCCCTCTTGTTGTTTAAAGGATTGCTGTTTAATTGCCATGTATGCATGAGGTTTTGCAATTTCTTTTGCCATTAATTTCCAATTTCAGTGCTCTATGGTCAGAGAGTATGCATGGGATAATTTCAATACCCTTGCATTTACTTAAGAATGTTTTATGGGATAATATACTGTTTATTTTGGAGAATGTTCCATGTGCAGCTGAGAAGAATGTGTATTGTTTTGGTTGGGTGGAGCACTCTGTAAACATCTACTAAGTCCAGTTGCCTACAGGTATGATTCAGTTCTATTACTTCTTTGCTGACTTTTTGCCTAGTTGATCTATCTCTTTGTGACAATCGGCTGTTAAAGTCCCCTGTAATAATTGTGTTCTTGTGTATTTGGTTTTTCATGTCCTTTAGTATCTGTCTTATATAGTTGGGTGCTCCAGTGTTTGATGCATATATATTTATAGTTGTTAGTTCTTCCTCTTGAATTTTTCCTCTTATGAGTATGTAATGACTTTCTTTGTCTCTTTTAATCATTTTTGGTTTGAAGTTCACATTGTCTGCAAATAGAATAGTTACCCCTGCTTTTTTCTGGGTACCTGTTGCATGGAATACTGTTTTCTATCCTTTGGCTTTTAATACATGAGTTTCCTTTTAGGTCAGATGTGTTTCTTGTATACAGCACATTGTGGGATCCTGTTTCTTGATCCATTCTGTTAACGCATTTCTTTTGATAGTTGAATTGAGGCCATTTAAATTTATGGATATCACTCATATGTACTGGCTCCACTTTGTCATGTTATGTTCCAATAGTTTGCTTTCTGCTTTTACCCCTTATTTATTTGCTTGTCCTACCTGGTGGTTTCTTTCTGTTATTTGGGGATGTGGTCATTTTTATCTCTGTCTAGTATGTCTTTCAACACTCCTTCTAGGGTTGGTTTGGTGGACGTGAATTTCTTCAGTTGTTTTTTGTCATGGAAGTATCTTGTTTCTCCTTTAAATTTGAAGGGAAGTTTTGCTGGGTACATCAGTCTGGGTTGAAAGTTGTTTTCTTTCAGGGCTTGAAATATCTCATTCCAATCACGTCTTGACTTGAGGGTTTTTGCTGAAAAATCTGCTGTGATTCTAATGGGCTTTACTCAATAGATGACTTGTGTTTTTTCTCTAATGACTTTTAGTATTCTGTTTTTATGTTGTATGTCTGAGATCTTAATTATTATGTGTCTGGGTATAGATTTATGTTGGTTGTGACTGTTAAGCCTTCTATGTGCATCACTTATCTGCATATCAGATTTTTTCCCCATCTTTGGGAAATTCTCTCCTATTATCTGTGAATATTTTAGATATATCACTTGTATTGACTCCAGCATCTTCACTAATGCCTATTAATCTTATATTGTTGCTCTTGGCATCATCTTGAAGCTTCTGGATTGTCATTTCATGCTGCTTTGTTATTCTTAAAAGTTCTATCCTTTCATCATCACTAATTGAGATCCTGTCCTCACGGTCTGAAATCCTAACCTCAGCTTCATTTAAATGGCTTTTGCATGCCTTGAATTGAATATTTTGTTTCTTGGATGTCTCTTTCAGTTTGCTTCATGAATTCTGCTTGTTTTCTATATTGTTCATTCAAGGTTTCAATCAGTTTCCCATGTTCCTGTACCTTTTTCTCTATTTCTTCTTTAGCTGTGCTCAGCAACTCCTTTACTAAGGTTGTTATTTCTATCTTTACATGGGAGAGTAATTCTAATTTGATTTCCTCTATGGCCTCATAGAGTTGTTTTTTTTATTTCATTTGCTATCTTTTTGGAAATTCCTGGTGTGTTACCTTTGGAGTCCTCTATTTCAATGTCTTCTGTACTTGCACCTGGTAAACTGGATGTTTGAGATTACATTTTGCTTTTTCATTTTGCCATTTTCCCCTTTTGAGTTAGTGTTTGGCCATTCAGACCTGCTAGTGTCAACTGTTGGTAGTGTGTGTCTTGGTGTCCTACTGTAAGTTTGATGTTTGTCCAGTTGCTGGGTCCCACAATGAATAGATGGGTCTGTCACCTAACTTCCTGCTGCAGGGCCTCTTGGGTGAGTCCTATGTTCTTCCTGGGCTGACAAGCCTAGTAGTATTGATGTAGGCCAACTTTTAGTCCCTGCTAGTACATTTTCTTCAGGTTATTCCAGGTCATCAAATCTCCCTGTCTATAGTGTTTGTATTGGCTGAGGCCCTAATGTGTCCCTATTGTGTGCCTGTTTGTCTCATATGCCCTTTTGATTTTGTTCAAGTTGGGGGAGTCCTTCTTGACACACTCCTCACTATGCCTGATGTTTTCTGTGTGTAGGAAGGGGTCACCCTCACTCTTGTCAGACTTACCAAGGTCTTACATTTAGTTGGAGGGAGCTTTACTACTGTCCCTATTTACCAATTGTACACCTCTATTTATGAGGCATACCCACCACACTGACTGAAGTCAGATGAGATCTTGTTTCGGTGAGGCAGTCACTTAATATCCCTAGCTAGCACAAATAGTTCTCTATAGTTCAAGGTTCCTCTGGGCGCAGAGTTCCAAACTTGCCCAGTGCATGTTGGCATTCCACCACCAACATGCACGCAGTGAGGGCCAGGGTGGGTTCCTGGCCCTGCTGGCTGTTTGGGGTTCACTGGGCCTAGTCCAGTTATGACCACTCGTCCCTCTCCTGCACCTTGGGGTGGTATCAGATGCAGGGCATGGTCTTACTGCCTGGGCCCAGAGTTCCAAGATTGCCCCATGCATGCTGGAATTCCACAGCTGGGGCGCATGCAGTCAGGTCCAGGGTGGGTGTAAATTCTTTAGGACAAGTTCTGGCACATATAAGCCTATACATGTACATCTATCCATTCTGTATTACAAGGGAAAACAAAGTCAAACAAAATACAAAAAAATATGAAAGTAACAAATAAATAACAATATCAAAATGTCCCAAACAATAACAATACATACTTTCAAAATAAGGTAGTAGGAACATAACTAATGTTGTTATTTTGCATAGTTATCTTCAAAAAGAGTTGCTCAGATTACCAGATGTAAGCATGCAAAATTTATCTAATCCTGTGAATGTTAACTGTTTTGTTCTAAAAACTAATATAGTTAGTAGTACAATCATCTGAACTATCTTACATGTATATAACAAAGTTACCTTTTCTCCCTTCCTTCTTTTCTCCTTTTCCTCAAGTTATTTTCTTCCTTTTGATCACTTTCTTGTTCTTCTCAACATTAATTGAAAATGTTGTGTCTTATTTACTGTTTCAGTATCTTACCCTAGGGAGACAGTATAGTATTTACACATGTGAATTTGATTTATTTCACTTATTAGTATGGACTCAAGTAGCATATATTTACTTATAAAAGCCTCAATATGATCCTTCTTTATACCTGAGTAGTATTCCATTGTATAAAACTACCACACCTTTTTATTAATTTCTCAGTTGGTGGGCATTTGGATTGCTTTCAAGTTTTGGCTATTACAAATTGTGCTGCTGTAAAAAGGGGTGCATATATATCACTGTGGTATGATGCTTTCAGTTCTTCTGGGAATATGACCTGAAGTGGAATAGCTGGGTCAAATGGGACTTCCAATCCAAGATTCTTGAGGAACACCCAGACTGATTTCCACAATCACTGCAACAGTCTACACCCCTACCAACAGTGCAGAAGTGTTCCTTTTTTCCCACAGACTCTCAAGCATTTGTTGTTGGTAGTTTCTTTATCCTGGCCATTTTTTCTGGAGTGAGATGAAATCTCAGCATTGTTTTAATTTGCATTTCTCTAATGACCAATGATGCTGAAAAATTTTTCATGTGTTTATTTACCATTTGTGTTTCTTCAGGTGAGAAGTGTGTATTCCTCTCAGATGCCCATTTTTGGATTGAGTCTTTGAATTTTGGGATCTGATTTTTAAAAAAATTCTTTATATGTTCTAGACAGAAGTCTTTTGTGTGAGGAACAAGTTGACTTAAGTCTTTTTCCCAATTTTTGGGTTTCCTTTTCACTCTGTTGGAGATTTCTTTTGATATGCAAGAACTTTTTAATAAGACAAGATCCCAGTTTTCAATTCTTGGAAGTATTTCCCATGCAGTTTGACTGTTGTTTATAAACTCTCTGCCTACACCTATGTCATCAAGATTTCTATCTACTTTGTCTTCCAGTGCATTTAGTGTTTTTGTTTTAAAATTTAGATCTTTGATCCACTTTGAATTTAGTTTAGTGCATGGTGATAGACTTGGATCCAGTTTTAGTTTTTGGCATATGGAGAGCCAGGTTTTCCAGCACCACTTATAAAGAGTTTATCTCTCTTCCAGTGTACATGTGTGCCCCCTTTACCAAAGATGAAGTGACTGAATGTATTTGTAGTTGTGGTTGTATCTTCTAGTCTATTCCATTGATCATCAGGTCTGTTTTTATTCCAGTACCATGCTGATTTTATCATAGTAGCTTTGTAACAAAGCTTCAAGTCAAAGATTATAATACCTCTTGCCTTGTCTTTGTTGCTGAGAATTGCTTTGCTATTCTAGGTCTCTTCTGGTTCCAGATGAATTTTAGGAATGATTTCTCCAGATCTGCATAGTATGTTAATGATATTTTGATTCAAACTGCATTAAATCTGTATTAAAATTTTGGGAGAATGGCCATTTTCACAGGGTATTCCTCTCACAGGGTATTCCCTGTTCCTATCAATGAACAGGGAATGCCTATCCGTTTTCTGAGACCCTCTTTGATTTATTTTTTCAGAGTGTTGTAATTCTCATGGAAAAAAATCTTTTACTTCCTTTGTTAGATTGATTCCTAATATTTCATTTTTTTGGATTCTATTGTGCAGGCTTTGGTTTCTTTTATATCTCTCTCAGTGAGTTTGTTGTTTGTGTATAGGAATGCTATTGATTTTTGAGTGATGATTTTGTATTTGCCTATATTACTAAATTTAGTTATTATACCTAGCAGTCTTTCAATGGAGTTTTGGGGATTGTTATATGTAGACTATGATGTCATCTACAAATAATGATAAATTAGCTTCTTCCTTTCCTGTCCTGGTTGCTTTTATTTCTCTCTCTTGTTTTATTGCTCTGGCTAATGTTTCCAGCACTATATTGAATAGAAGTAGTGATGATGGACATTCTTGTTCCTGATTTTAGAGTGAGAACTTTCACATTTTCAGCATTTAATATGATGCTAGCTATTGTCTTGCCATTGATGGTTTTGATCCGATTGATGTAAAGATCATCTATTCCATTTTTCCTTATGGATCCTATCATGAATGATGTTGAAGTTTATCAAAAGATTTTTCTGACTCTATTGAAATGATCATGTGATTCTTATTTTTGGCTCTATTGTTATGGTGTATTATGCTTATTGATTTGCATATGTTGAACCATCACTGCATTCCTGGCATGAATCTCACTTGGTCTTGGTCATGGTATATAATCGTCTTGATAACTTGCTGCATTCCATTTGCCAGTATTTCAATTGAAGATTTTTGCATTGAGGTTTATTAGGGAGATTGGCCTGTGGTTCTCTTTTTTGTTTGGGTCTTTGTCTGGTTTTGGTACTAGGGTAATATTTGCTTCTAGAAATGAGTTAGGGAGAGTTGCTTCCCTTTCAAGTTCATTGAAGAGTTTGAGGAGTGTTGGAATTACATCTTCTTTGACTTTCTGGTAGAATTTTACAGTGAATCCATAGGACCTGGGATTTTCTTTGTTGGTAAAGTTGGCAAATTACATTTTTAATTGCATTAATTGAAATTGGATTATTTAGCAGTTTTACATTTTCTTGATCCAGTTTTGTTAATTCGTACATTGTTGGAATCTGTCTGCTTCTTCTGTGTTAAAAAACCTATGAGAGTAAAGGTTTTTGAAGTAGGTATTAACAATCTTCTGTATTTCCACAAGGTCTGTAGTGATTTTGCTCTCTTCATTACTTATTGCATGAATTTGAGTTTTTTCTTTCCTTTTTAAAATAACATTGGCTAGGGACTTGTCAGTTGTATTTATTCTTTCAAAGAATTAACTCTTTGATTTGATAATTTTTGTATTATTTTCTTATTCTCTATTGCTTGGATTTCTGCTCTGATCTTTATAATTTCCTTCCTTATTTTAGCTTTGAGCTTGACTTACTATTCTTTTTCTTGATGTTTGAGATGTAGCATCAGGTTTTTTAGTTGTGTTTGTCTTGTTTTCCTGATGTGGGAATTCACTGCAATAAATTTCCTTCTGAGAACTGCTTTCATTTGCATCCCACAGGTCTCAATAAGTTGCAATTGTATTTTTGTTTGCTTGTAGATATTGTTTAATTTCTTTTGTAATTTCTTGTTTGACCCATTAATTGTTCAAGAGTACATTATTTCATTCCATGTTTATGTCATTTTTACAGTTCCATTTCTCATTATTTTCCAGTTTTATGGCATTATGGTCAGATAATATGCATAGGATAATTTCTGTCTTTTTACATTTACTTATGAATGTTTTATGGGCTAGTATATGGTGTATTCAAGAGAATATTTCATGTGAAGCTGAGATGAATGCATATTCTCATGTTGTTGGGTGGAACACTCTGTAAAAGTCCATTTGTTCACAAGTTTTATTCAGTATTTGCTGATTTTATGCCTCATTGATCTGTCTCTTTGTATCAGTGAAGTTTTAAAATCTCCCTTTAAAATTGTGTTATTGCTCATTTGATGTTTCATTTCTATTAACATTTGTTTCATATAGTTGTATGCTCTCATATTTGATGCATATATATTGAGGATTTTTGTCTCTTCCTCTTGAAGTTTACCCTTAACCAATATATAGTGATCATCTTTATCTCTTTTGATCATTCTTGGTTTGAAGTTCACATTGTTTGCAAACAGAATAGCTACCTATCCCTGCCTTTTTTGGGAGGCGGCTTCTTGTTGCATAAAATATTGTTTCCCATCCTTTGACTTTCAACCTATGAATTTCCTGTTGAGTTAGATGGATTTCTTGTAAACAGCATATTGTTAGATGTTGTATCTGATCTATTCTCCCAGTCTGTTTCTTTTAAGCAGTGAATTGAGGCCATTTAAACTAATGGTTATAAGTGGTATATATTGGATTATTTTTGTCATGTTATCATTCTGCTCTTGGTTCTTTACCTTTACCCTTTGTTTAACTGTTTGCCTTGCTAAGTGGTTTTCTTCTGTTGATGTTCTTGAAGTCATAGTTATTTTAATGTCTATCTAGAATATTTTTCAGTATTCTTTGCAGGGTTGGTTTGATGGTCATGAAGTTCTTCAGCTGTTCATTTTCATGGAAGTGTCTTATTTCTCCATCCATGTGGAAGGACAGTTTTGCAGGGTACATTAAGTTGGGTTGGAAGTTGTTTTCCTTTAGGATTTGAAATACTTCACTCCATGCTCTTCTTGATTTCATTGATTTGTTGAAACATCTGCTATGATTCTTATGGACTTTCCATTATAGATAATATGTTTTTTTCACTTAACACTTTTAATATTTTGTTCTATTTGGGATGTTGATTATTATATGCCTGGGTGTAGATTTATTTTCGTTATGGCTAATTGGAGTTCTATATGCTTCACTTATCTGCATATCAGTTTCCTTTTCCATACTTGGGAATTTTTCTCAATTATTTCTGTTAAATTTTTTTATATCATTTGTGTTGTCATTTTCTTTTTCATTTATACCTATCAATATTATATATATTTGAATCATCTTGCAATTCTTCAATTGCTATTTCCTTACACTTTGTTATTTTTAAAACATCTTTCTTTTCTTGTTCACTAGCTACAATCTTGTCTTCAAGGTCTGAAACTCTATCTTCACATTCATTCACATGGTTTTGCCAGCTTTTGATGGAATTTTTGATTTTCTGGACCTCTCTTTGAATCTGTTTCATGCATTCTGTTTTTTCTTATATTTTTCACTCAAAGTTTCCACCTTTTGGCAGTGTTCCTAAATTTTTTTAACTATGTCTTCTTTGCTTGTCTTCAGTATTTTTGTATTACATTTATCATTTCTTCTCTTACTTGAGAGTACATCTCTGATCTGAGTTCCTGTACAGCTTCATAGATTTATTTCTTTTCTTCAGTTGTTGTCCTTTCAGATATTTCAGATGTATGGCTTATACTTTCTTCTGTATCAGTGTCTCCTAGGCTTGTTTGGGATAGGTTCGAGGTTTGAATTTGCATTTTGCTCTTTCATTTTGATATTTTCCTGAATTCCCTAGGGGAAGCTGAATGAAAGGCCTTAGTTGCTTCCTTGGTAGAGGATGTCTGTTGATACTGCAGGGAGTTTCCCCAGCAGATTAGTGGTCATTAGGCAGGACTTATCAGGTGCCAAGTGGCACTCAAAGGCTCCTCAAATGGGGGAAGTATTCTGGGTGAACCTTCAAAATACCTATGTGGTACTCTGAATCTCCCTAGCTGCTTGAGATTAGCATATGTATCTCTATGAGGTTCTGAGTGGCATACCAAGGCTGAACAGCTAGAGGGAGTATGCTGTCCAAGCCTTCAGCTCATGTCACATGGCCGTGAAAGCTTCTCAGGGGCTTGGGGTCTTAGGCAGAGCCCTTCCAGGTTCTAAGTGAGGTGCCAAGGTTGCATGGTGAGGTGGTGTTCACTGTTCAGACCTTTGGAATCCTTTCTTTTATCATTGGATTCTGAGTTCCTTTCAGAAATGTTTAGCTAACAAATGCAAGTTTCAGCTAATTGATTTGCTCTTAGTTTTTTCTGAATTTTTACCTTTCACATTGTATTCATGTGAAGAATAGAAAGTTCAAACAGTCTGATTGAACTTGGCCTTTCTTCTATTAGTCTTACATCTTTGTAAGCAGTATGGTAGAGGCAACCTGCTGAACTTGACAGATTTGGGACCCACAATCATAAAGTAATAAAAATTGTTGGTTGTAATCATCCAGTTAGTATAAAATGTAGCATCTTGGGGTTTGCAGAATCCCCAAGGGGGATGCAGAGCCATTCTTACCCTCCCCTCATGGCTTTTTTCCTTTTTTTTTTCTTTTCTTTTGTTTTCTTTCTTCAGTCATTACCTTGTCATCTTACTGGCTTAACATTCCCTGGCCCAAGAAAATAGAAAGATGTGTCAGGTGCCTAAGATATGACATCTTGAAATTTTTGGTTTACTAAAACCAAAAAGATAGCTTGCTCCCTATGTGCATATATTTATGTTTAAGGATTCTCATTTTTTGGGAAGCCTTTGGATTCCTCTCTTATCTCAGAATGAATGATAGAAAACCTGCAAGTGTTTAAGCATAGGATGAAGACACCTACTGGACTATAGAAGTTTTTGGCATGAAAGAGCCCTATGGGTTATCAGAAAAACTCATCCAATGTGTTTATTGGACACATTACATTTATTCATTCTTTCATTCAATAAACATCTGATTCAAATCCAAGTTCTACTGAACACATCTGTGTGTCCCTACAACTTTCTATGAAGGAACTTTCTTGAAACTCTCTGTCTTTTGATGATAACTAGGAGTTTCTTGTACCATCAAAGACTAAACATTCTAAGTATGTAGAGTATCAGAAATAGTGCATGATCCATTTCTTCTCAGATGCTGGAGCCCCCACCTACATGTATGAGTTCCAATATCGACCAAGCTTTTCATCTGACTTGAAACCCAAGACGGTGATAGGAGACCATGGGGATGAAGTCTACTCAGTGCTTGGGTTTCCACTTGTAAAAGGTAATGACTCAGGGCTGGGGATTTAGCTCAGTGGCCTAAGTGCCGGCAAGCAAGAGGTTATGAGTTCAATCCCCGGTACCAGAAAAAAAATAAGGTAATGACTCTGTTCTGGCTATGAATTTGGGGTTAGGAGACCTACCACTCTTTGTGTGATGACATTGAGCATGTGTTTCCTTCTCTGCTTCTCTTACATTACTGATTCCATAACATAGGGATAACTACATTAGCCAGAACATAACCTCCTGCTCTCACCTTCATGAAAGAAGACATGTATTCATACGCCCCAGCCATAATCAAAATCACAATCCACACATATGATATAAGATAGAGGAAATTAATCTTCTGCAGGGCCCTGTTTAAAGGCAAAAATGCTATTGCTTAATTTTTTACCACTAAGATCTAGAATAATGTGAGTTAAAAAATGGTTAAAAATAAGGCTACCCTTTAGTCAAATACCATATGTGTCCAATTCAGTGTCTTTCATTTCCTTAATCCACAACATGTATTTCTATGAAGGTTTTTCCATGTGTGTAAAAAATTTTTCAATTTGCTCTGTGAATTAACTCAGGGCTGTTCAGAACACACATGTGCCTCGATTTATCTCCCACTCAGTAGATTCTTCAGATTCTTTAGTTTGGAGATATAATGTTTTTAAGACTTTGAAATGTAGAACAGTATAGAAAAATTAAAATGTATAGAATGTCAAAGGGTTTTATAAGCTACATGAAAACTGGTATGTAGCATTGAATTCTTGAGGATAAGAGGTAGATAGAGAAGATAAAGGCAGCCACAATATAAATGGTCTTCAGGTCTATGATTGATAATATTATTTATAATTCCCACATTTAAAGTACACATAAAGGCAGAATCCCCTTAAAATACAAACATTTGAGACAATTGCCAGGAGTAAAGGCAAAGGTTCAGAATTTCTAACCAATTCCCTGTGCTGAATTTGTTGGTGGCCCAACAAACCACTCTTTGAGTGTTAAAAGGTTTTTGTTTGTTTGTTTTTCCTTCTTCTGCACAGAGGGTACCTCAGAAGAGGAGATCAACCTCAGCAAGATGGTGATGAAATTCTGGGCCAACTTTGCTCAGACTGGGTGAGGCTGGTGGCAAAAATGGAAAAGAATTGGTGGTGGTATGAGGTTGGGCATACCTGCTGGCATAGAATGTGTTCTACAACTGTAGTCATCAAAAATTAGACTCTGAGACCATAGCACTGTGACAGTGAGACTTCCCTGGAAAGAACAGGCTGCTCAAGGAGATGGCCATGTGTCTATCTCTGGAGGTACAGGGGTCTCTTAAATAGATAAGCCAGTGAAAAACTGAAGGTCTCTGAAAAAAGGGGAGGCATCAGTAGAGTACATTGAAGAATTTCTCTTTGATTCTGTCCCCAGAAATCCCAATGGGGAGGGTCTGCCTTATTGGCCAGAGTATGACAAAAAGGAAGGATACCTGCAGATTGGTGCCACCACACAGGCTGCCCAAAAACTGAAAGACAAAGAAGTGGCTTTCTACACCGAGCATCTAGCCAAGAAGACATTGGTAAATCCACACCAGCAAGAACACCTAGAGCTCTAAAAGGATGACACAGCCAGTTTCAGGATCCAGAGACAGTTAACAGCAGTGTATTCTATAGCAGATATTTGTAAGCTAAGCTTGCAAAAGTGTGTAGTGGCTGAAGTATTGTTTGCTTTATGGTAGGTAGAGTCCAGGAATGGGAAATGTTTGTGAAATTGCTTCAATTTGAAGATAAATGTTAGTTTTGACAATAAAATCAGTGTCTGTGTGTTGAGCTGGAGATGAATAAGTCATCCTCATATAGAGCAAGGTGATGTGAGGCACCATGGGAAGTTGATACCTTTGCCGAGGTGACTTGGTGAATGACAACCCTGAAATCCAAAGGATGATGAGCCATTTGAGGAGATACAAGTTGTGAGCACTGTTCAGCTTCCTCCTAGAAGTTCTTGATATAAATTATTGATGTAAATAATCTTAAAACATTTGTGAAAGTGAAAAATGCCAAACAGAGACTAGTATGAAAACACAAACTCCTTGAGAACCACAATGCAAAATGGAAATTTATACCCATCACAAACTTTTCTCCACTGACATCAGTCAGGTGAACATGGGAGTTTGGGGACTGTTATTAAGATTGGAGAAACCCTGTCTCTAACATTCAGGAATAGAATTATCCTCATACCATTTTCTACTAAGCAACCAAATTGTAAAATATACACATAAGTAGCAGTCAACGCTATTTTCCTAGGGTCTCTGGTGAAAACCAGATGAAGAGAAAAGGCAAAAATGTAAAACTCTGTCCCTTCTGTTTTGATATAGATTTCAGGATCAAGATTCTTAGAGATCCTTCACCACTAGGGAAGGGCATGTAAGTGGAGATAGTCATCTCATAAACAATGGAACAGGGGATGTCCTCTTTGAGACTAGACAAACACTAGAGAAAGCATTCCTCAGTAGAAGCAGACTCATACCAAGTAACCTAAATTTACTTATGTAATGTTAAAGCCTTAGATAGACCATTTATAAAAAATGCTGTAAAACATGGAAGATAGTAATTTAAAGTACAGTGCTATAAGATTTACAAATTTACTTAATTGATATTGCATTGCTTTAATATGCAACATGATCCGTTTAAGTCAAGTATTGTATACCAAGGATAATCACTAAAGATTTTTTCAAAGAGATCTGCATAGTAACCAAATAGGCAAAGAAATATTGAATCTTTAAAATTTTCAACATCAATGCAAGGAAATAAGAAAAATAAACAAAGAATAAAAAATTAAAATGTTCTGTTACAAAGCAAAAATGATTAAACCCATCAATAGAAACAGACTGCTAGATTGGGTTTAAAGAACAAGGCCCAACGTTATGCTGCATCATAGTCAGATACTTGTATTTATTTTATAGTTGTCTGATGAAAACTTTTAACCTCAGATCTCCTCTGACCTCTTATAACCCTTGTCTAGAGAAACTTATTAGAAAGCCTGAGTGCTTTTCTCATTCATGGGGGAAGATGTAAACCTCACCAATCTCACTAAAGTCCCTTCCTCAAACACAGCAGCACCCCAGTCAGTCTTTTCTTGCTCTCTGAAGCCATCTGGATCTGTTCTGAGAGAGCTGTAACCCTCACACCAAAGACAGTAAGAACTGTGTAGAACAAAATTTTTCCTTTTTTCTGGTGGGGAAATAGCATCATCAGCCTTGATTTGCAAAGCAAACTTTGAGTGTAAATACAATATAAACATAAGCAAATATGTTGAATGTTTATTGCAAAAGATACTAAAAAAACTTTGGGTCCTAAATTAATATTAAACCAATGAATGCTGAAAAATCCTTTGGAGGAATTCTTGAAAATTACAGTGATCAGTCACTCTCTAGTACAACTGAAGTAAAATCTTAGATTTTGACAGAGCTTAGCACATTATCTTTTCATTTCCAAACTTTCTGATGTGCACACTGAGTCTGAACCATCTGTGATGTATGTATATCCAAGTTGCTCAAATTGACAAAAAATAAAGTCTGCTTTATTATCTTTTATGTTTATAAACATAAATTGATGAGAAACTCTGGATATCACTATTTTCATTTTTATTATTATTTCTAGCATTCTGATTGGTAGAAGATAAAATGAGTCAAAGGCCAGACAATGTTGAATTATTTTTCTTATGGTTTGAGGATTAATTTCCCTCTTTCTCCCTCTCCCTGTCTCTACAACCAGTCTCTGTGTTGACTTTTCTTTTTTAATCTTTACTGCTTCATGCTTTCACCTTTCTTTCTTTCTTTCTTTTCTTTCTTTCTTTCTTTCTTTCTTTCTTTCTTTCTTTCTTTCTTTCTTTCTTTCTTTCCTCTCATAGTCTTTCACCTGATCTGCTTGCTGAACACTTTTCATTTTTATTCTAAGACAAGTTCTTTTTAAGCTACTAAGTAATGGAACAAAGACTCAGTTATGCCATCTTTCTGCTTCAGCCTCCCATGTTGAGACACCAAATCTAACAGTGCAAATCCATTTTCATTAAAAGCCACATCACTTCTCACTCTTTAGTAATCAGAACTCATATCACAGGTCTCAGCTATGTCAGGATTTCCATTATTGCAAAAACATAAAATATCTAATCATCTTCTATTTATAAAATAATTTATTTAAAAAACTAAGATTACTCCTCATTTCCTTTAACAGTTGTGGATCCAGTTTATTAAATTGCAATAAAACCAAATGTAAGGGACAAATCACATCAAATACGCAGACCCCTGTGTTTTGCCTAATGTACCACAGAAAGCAGCAGTGTACCAGAAAAAAACAGGCTTCTTTCTAGCTGAATACTACTGGGTTGCTGGTGATGACATACTGCAGAATTTGAGTGGAATATAAACCATACTGAATGGTTAAATTATAGAACAGTATCTTATATAGTTCTCTATAGCACTTGAAAAAGGCAAAATGACCCGAATGTGGAAATTCCATGGAGTAGAAAGATGAAAATCTTGGCATTTTTTTTGTTTTCTGATCTTTATACTTTAGGTTAAGTTCCTAAAGAGCTTCAGGTAAAGCAGTAAAAGATTGCCTCCTCCTAGGCCTACTACCTATTTGTTCTGTTTATTGAGGGCTCTTGGTACTTGAGACCTTTTCACCAGTTCTGTATCCCAATGCTTCTTCTTCCTTGCCCCAGTATCCCTGCACCCAGTAGAGGTGGGGAGAGAGAGGATTCAGGTTCAGGCCTTGCCCCTTTCATGCTGACCCTCCTAGTGCTGCTCCACATGACTCAGGCTTAGATGAGCCTCACATCCTTTTCCTAGTATTTATCCTATTCATTCATAGTTCTTATTCTCTGTTGAGAATACACTTCAATTATTTGCTGAGAAAGGAAAGGCAGGGAGTGCAAAAGCTACAAAATAGACTTACCATTCAACTGTGTCAGAATACAAACACAAGATGGTCCACTGATGAAGAGTTTCATGTTTTATAGATGTGTTAGAATTCAGTACTTGCTGAGGTTTGAGTAGGGAGGAGAAAGATTTGGGGTGGAGGAACCATGGCATGAATGTGCAGGTAGATTAGGGGCCATCCTAGATAGCTGCAAGCATTATGTTGATGATGTTGCTGTAGCATACCTTGGGGACCCGCAGAGCTGGTCCTTATACCTTGACCTGTGTGAAACTTTACAAGAAAAAAGATCATAGTAGTCCATATTCTGTAGGAAAAAATAACATCTGTCTTCACTTCTGTGATGCCTAATGTCCACCAAAATGCAGCAGCATAACAGGAAATATGGGTATTTCTCCCCAAAAAGCTATAACAAAATATCTGAAGTTGGGGACTTTATAAAGAAAAGAACTCTAAACAATTTCAAGAATATGGTGCTGGCTGCTGCTTATGCATGTGAGGACATGATTGCATTTCGGTAGTGAGAGCATGTTTAGAAAAGTGTAGTGAAACAGGCAACTAGAAACCTGGCAAAAGCCAGACTCAATTAATTTTCAAATAACTACTCTTACTAGAAGTAGCCTGGTTTTGGGAGAATTGCAAAATGTCTACTGAAGATGGTGATACAGATGACATAAGTACATCACAATAGGCCCACATCATCATTTCCAACACTTTGCACTGAGCCATGTTGGATAGACTTGCAGCATACAGGTCGTTGGAAAACACACTCAAACCATGTTTAAAGCAAATCACGGTAAGGGTGATGTGATTGAAGATTTTGTTAGCTATCCATTCAGCTATCTGTATGCCAGTGTAAGACTGATGATGTGTCAATCATTCCTCTACACTGCATTTTTATTAAAATTGTACTTGAAGTTATAATATTTGCCTCATCTAATTTTATTATATATATGAGTTGCAATTTATTCATTGAATGATTCAGATAAATGTAATTTGGATTTCTGTTAGTACATGCAACAGAGCCCTTATTAAAATAAATGACACATATACAATTTGTATTCTTTCATAAATTTAGGATCCATAGTAAATGTATTTTCATCAATCTTGTCTCCTTCATTTGATATTAGAGTCTTTTAAAATGTTTTTTATTAATTTGGAGGTAGTAAAATAGAACAGGATGGAATGAAGCCCATTGAGACAGTTTAGTGAAACTGGTATAGAAGTTCACAGCAGGTTACTGGGATAACAGTAATAGGTACCATAGTATATCTCATTATCTTCACAATAGTTGTTCTTTCAATCAGGTATAACAAAATCAAAGGAAATACAAAATATTATAGAACTTATCAAAACAGAATATTGAAGAGAACAATACCATTAATCAGGACAAAGCAAAACAGTGATAAAAATATTTGCCTTCAAAGTGATGGTGGAAGGAAATCCCCCTCATTTGCTATATTACATATGGTCAACCTCCCAAGAGATGCTCAAATCTCTGGCTCCCACTTGCTAATGGGGGAGGGAAAATTGGGATGTTTGATTCTTAGCCCATGTGCTGGTAGACTCAGCCACTTACTAGGGCGATGAGCTGGTTGCTTAGTTTCCCAGTGCCCTAAGTTCCACACATGGCGTGGATTTCAGGAGACGCTACTGCTTCTTGCCCTGGGGTGGCTGCTGCTTGCTGGACCACAGTCACTTACCAGGGCAGTAGGCTGGTTCCTGATTTTCCCCTGGTATTACATTCTTAATAACTGGGACAATATATGTTTCAAATTGCATGTAATGAATATATAGAAATATATCATTATGTATATAGACACATATGAAATATAGACATTATCCCTTTATTAACTTATGAAAACTGTATACTTGAAACATGGTCAAGAGAATTATCAGCTTCCCAAAAAGTGTCCGGAGTCAGTACCATGCACGGTCTACTATCCCTTCCCTGCCAATCTACTCAACATGATAAGTACTCTTTTATTTAAAATTTAAAAAAAAACAGAAAATGGTAATTATTAACGGGGCTCTTGGCAGGATGTGTAACTTGTTCTACTTTGTGTTCTTTATTAACTGAAGCACATACTCTTGTCCCTAACTTCTTTGCGGCATCATGTTTGTGAGATTCCCCTGTGTGTTGCACATGGTTGTGGTTTACTCCTCATCAGTGTGTAAGCCATTTGTGGTGAAAATGAGCCATCATTTGGCTAGTCCACAGCAATGAACTTGTGGATACCACAAGAATCTACTCAGATGGGCATAACAATACCCACAGGCAGAGTGACTGAAACCATATAAATTCACTTCAGCATAGTGCTGGAAACTAAGGATTCCACACCAAAGTACTGGCTGATTTGGCTCCTGATGTGGACACTGTGGTTTGTAAGTTTTGTCACTATTTGGCCCTCACTTGGCTCTGTGTGTGTGTGTGTGTGTGTGTGTGTGTGTGTATGTGTGTCTGTACAGGAGAGTAGCTTCATCATAGTCATTGTTCTACTTGTAAGAATGTTTAATCAATTCTATTTCACTAGGATCTTTATGATCAATTCAATCTTAATTGTCCTTGTACAACACTCTGTCTCTCAAATTTATTCATAATGGATGCTGAATCTTCTGCACAGGAATTTGAGGAGTGACATAATTCCATCTATCACAGTACAGATTGTGAGATTATTACAAACAGTTATGTGAGGAATACACTACAACCTCATTAGTTTTTACTTTTGAGATGAAGTCTCACTATATATTTCAGAATGGTCTTGAATTTACTATGAACCCCAGACTAGCTTCCAATTCATGCTGGTTCTCCTGCCTCAATCTCCCGAAAGCTGGGATTTTAGGAGTGCACCACTATGCCCAGTTACATTCTGTTTTTTCATAACAACATCCAGCCATGCAATTCTCCTGTGTTTATGGATAAGTGTGGATTTTCTATTCATAAAGTTTCCATAAGTTAATATTAACAGACATTCCAAATTTGTTTACAACATGGTTTTATGCATTTGCACTCCCATTAGCAAAGTAAAAATAACTTTGCATTATTCCTAATTTCTGGTGTCTTCATATGGATTGCTTCACTTTGGTGCATCTTCATATTTATAATTCCTTAGTTTGGCTTATGCAATGATTTACAGAATGTGCTTTACCCAAACAAGTACCTCAAAGAGGAAAGGAGCACCATTCATGGCTTGGTGAATGGAAGAGCCAGGGTACTCTGGTCCATCTCTGTGATCACTTGTTAGGGGACCAGGTATGAACTCCATCTCAGTCTTTATTACTGCAGCCACATCCATGACAACAGAATCTGCTTACTTTGAGGTTCTGAGCTCTGGACAGAAATATAGTATAGTGACTCCCTTATGGTGCTGAGATATAAATAGGTGGTCAGAGATTTAGCTGTTATTCCAGTTAGTTATATAAGATTGAAAGAAAGTCTATCGGAAGATTTGCCTGTAATAGATCTCAAAAGCAAGGGCTGCATTCCTAATCATCATAGGTGAGATATGGATCCAGGTTCTATATTTTAGGTTTATATTACCATCAGTGCCTGAAGCATGTTCTGTCTCCATCTTGCCCTCTTATTTCCATGAGGTCATTTTCCTTTTTCCTTATTCTCTACTTCCACTGCTCTAAACAAAGTTTTCCCTGCTCTGTCCTCATTGGATCTATTGTCTCCTCTGAGTATGTTCCTGCTTGTCAGTTTTATATTTTAAACACTTCATTATTTTATAGTTTTCAAAGGATTTGAGGACAGACTACAAATTTTAGCATTTGTTTTTTCTTACAGGAAGTGATAAACTGCTGTTCCCAAACATAAATATGTAAAAACTATTTTTCTGCATTTGTGATAACTATGTTGCATCCTATGGTAGGAATACTTAACTATTTAAGAAATGATCATTTTGGTCATTCTGATTACTTCAGATTTTACTATCATCAGCCTCACACATGTGAAGATCTGATGTATTCCTTTTGCAACTTCCTCAATATCATTCATAGTGATCAGTGCTTTACAAACTTTGGTTTTCTTATTATTTATATGTGACCAGGCTAGCAGACCAGGATATCATTGTCCTTGGAAAGTGAGTTTGTTGCTTATTTTTCTGAAAATGAGGGTACTTCAGGCCTTATTGGTAGGTGCCATGTAAGAACAATGAGCTCAACTGGGAAATGATTTGAAGTGAAAGACAAGAACATTTACTGTGCTCTCTGTGAAAAGGAAGAGGCATGGTGAGCATATAAAGAATTGTGTGGTTTCAAGAATTTTAGTGGAACTTAGGTCATGGGTGCTGTTCCCTGTGACACCAGTCCCTGGAGTGATTAGAGCACACTGTAAGTGGTCCAGCCGGTGAGAGTGTCATAAAGGCAGTGGTTGTGAGCATAAGCTTTGGATGAGTTAATTTATTGCTATAAAAGGCCTGACCACAGGTGAGTGGCTGAAATTCTCTAACAAGAATCTTAGATCAGCAAGGGTGTAGTCCACCAGGCACTGTAGAGATTTCAATACATCTGTGACCTTCCCATGTGAAAAAAGAGACAGGAATCTGCAATAGACACTGAGATGGGGCCAAACTTTGTGCAGTCTAGTTTAATAGAAAAGTGTACATCATACCTTATGGCTGAGCCTTCCTTAAACTGAGGACAAGCCTTCCAACACAGAGGACTTAATTGTGTTTGCAAAAGACAGTCCCTATCTGCTTCCTGGTGAATGTTTAGGAGGATTTCATGGAGTGTAATCCTGCTGATTCCTACAAATAAGCCTCCTGTTTCTGTCAGATTCTTGTTTGGAAAACACTTTTTGAATTTCATAGCTTGATGAATTAAAGTCATTCAGTGGGTGATAAGCCCTGTTGATGGATGAGTGTCATAGCTCTTCTTCCTCTCTTTTCCATTCCAGTTCTCCTGGCCACCATAGAAAGTATGCAGACCTATACTGCACCACTGTCAGTGTCATCTCTGTTTTCTCCCCTGAATCCTGCCTATCTCTTTCACCATGACTGTCATGAGATGTTGCAGAAATCTTTTGTTCTTTGCCTATATGGAGAGTATTAATTCTTTGAAAACACAGGCAATAATTTTCTTAAATGTGTCTATTCTCTTCACCCAGGATTTCAAAATTTCAGTCTGAGTTTTGCTGAAATTTTGCAGATAATCATTCAATCTTAATGTTTTGGGTAAAATTGTTTCTATGTCTTTCCCAATCATCTTATTTATCTTTTATATTAAAAATTTGAAAAAAAATTCTTTATGAAGCCCCTTAGCATATGGGGTCTACTTTTACAATCAAGTATTTGTGATCTAAGTCATAGAATTGCAAAAGTTAAGAGCATATCAAAGGATAATAGTTATTCCTGAAGTTATGTAATGCCTTTGTACATAGTGCTCAAACTTTGAAATGTGTGGAAAGATTATATATTTATTTGGCTGTATAGCTGGAAAACAATTTCAACTAAAAATTATGACAACAGTATTGAAAGATATTTTTATGAATTTTATAAATTTGTGTCATTTTGTTTTGCACATCCTTCTCTAGCACTCAATCCCTCAATCAAGTATGTTCCCCATCAGATGGCAGTTGAAGTGAGGAGAGCCACCTTCAGGCTAGACTCTGGAAACACCCACATTCCCTGCTCCATGCTCCTGTCACCTCCTGCTGCCTGGAATCCACACCATGATTACTTTAGGAATCATAGGTAAAAGATGGCAAATCTGTGGTAGTGAGGATTGTAGTCAGTAAACTGCACCCAAAGGGTGAAATCTGACCCACTTTTATTTTTAAGTAAAGTTGCACTTAAACACAGTGATGCCCTCATTTTTATTGCCCATAGGTGTTTCCACTACAACAGCAGAGTTGCCACAGAAACTGTGTGTCCTGCAAAGCCTGTATATTTACAGTGCACCATTTGCAGAAAAGCCACCAACCCTCTACTGTACCTACATAGAGGATGGGAATGTTGCTCATCTGAACAGTACAGTAATTCTTTACATAAGCCAATTTGAAGCACGAAAATGCTGGGTATTTTTGATGCCACATTTGACCCCACCCCTGGATTCTTCATCACAGTACCAGAGTGACTGTCTGATGTCTTGAATATCATTACTGTTTTCCTTTGGAGGGCACCTTGTGCGTGGCAAGGGCAGCTCTCCCCTCTGGAAGTCACCTGCAGGACAAAACCTGTCCAGAGGCTCTGAGCCAGGCAGTCTTAGACTACTGTAACTAGGTTTCAGGAATACTGTAAATAGGTTTTAGTCTCCCTGAAACCTGTTTACAACACAGCATGAAGAGCCTTGGAAAATGCAAACCTACCATGTACTACAATTTCTGCCCAGTGACATGATTTTGAAAAGGAAGAATTTATCTCGAACTGCAAGAAATGACTAATGTGACGATGACTTGATAAAGCCACTGCCTGACACCCAAGCAGGGAACTGTCTTTGTAGTTAAGTAGTCAGTGTCTCTATTTAGTAAAACAACTATCAAGGGTTCATTTTCCAAAGAGTGATTAATTTTCAGGATTATGTTTTTGTGAAATGCATGTATTATTATTTATATTTCTTTGTTTACATTTTGTTTTGAGAATTTTTGATTTTATAAACCATATTGACTCAATTTCCATGTTGATCTTTAATTTTTTGCAATGATACAAATTTTTTGAAAATGATATAAACTTTCTTCAAATGAATAATTTAAAATACAAAGTTATCTCATTTTGAAATTACTAATAATACTCCAGATGGTGTGCTTATATGATGCCAACATTTAAATAAAAGTGCACTTAAAGAATGATAAACATAAGTGAATGATATTTAGTTGAGATAAAGTAGAGAACATTGCAATGTTGAATGGCATGATGTGGAAACAATATCTTTAAAGAAAGATATTAAGGTCTTTAAAGGTCTTAAAGGTCTTTAAAGAAAAACTAAAGTTGCTATGTGTGTATCATACCTAGAATCCTAGCACTTGGGAGTGTGAGGCAGAGGTGGCTTGAGTCACAAGTGGCCATGTGACTGAATAGCAATTTTGGAGAATAATTGGTTCCTCTCCTGTTATGTTTTTCTAAGAAAGCCCAAGAACAAAGGTCATTTACCAGATTTCAGAAGCCATTTGACTAGGCCAAAAGGCAGGAGGGTTAACAGATCGGGGTGTGTGTGTGTCTGTGAATATATGTATGTACATTACCTCTAAGTAGTTGGAAGCAGTCTTGCTGTCTTCTTAGGCAGGTATGGATAGGGGCATGAATTCTTTTTATTGAACTGTCTTTTATACATTTTCCTTCTTAAATAAAAAGTGAGGGATACATTCTATTCCCAGTCATGCTCCGTTAGAATGAATATATTCTGGGAGCAAAATTTTATGTGATCTTGATGACCTTACCCTATGGTAGGGCCCATAGACTGTCTCAGTGGCTGAAAGACTGCTGATGAGCATCCTTTGCTGAATTTCATTCTTCAAAAGCTTACTTTTAGCCCAAACATAGTGTCTTGGGCAAAATTACATGAGCTCCTATGCACTGTCATATGGTTTATGGTTTGTGCTATTCAGTGCTTCTTGTTCAATAATGGCCTGTATGAAAAGGACAGGCTTGCTATGGACCATGAGAGACAGATTACTCCTTCATACGTACCTGCTTCTACCTGCGGCTATTTATAAAATGTCAGCCCTTGGTCTCTCATCCTGAGTCAATGAACCGACAACATAATTTTAGGAAGAAATCAAGAAATTTCACTTTAAGACTAATGGTTATAGCACTTCCCTAGGTACTAAATAAGAGATCAAGCAATAAAAGCCTAAAGATTCAAATTCTTGTCCTGACTTTGAAGTGGTGTTGCTATGTGATCTTAGACAACACCTGTTATCTCTAGTCTTTGGTTTTTACTGAGTGAAAGGAAAAGCACTGAGTTGAGTGTATTTCTTTATTTACTTTTACTGCTTTATCAATGTATCACAGATAATGTGGCTTAAACAAAAGGGAAAAGATTCTTAGGATTCTAGGAAGTGAAAGTCCAGTTGAAGATGCCAGAAGCATTCCTTATCTCTGAGGTCTTCTTTATTGGCTTCCAGAAGACTGTTCTGTTTCAGTCTTCATGTGCTTTCTTTGCAAACATCCCGTAGTAAGTCTCTGTATGCCCAAATTTCCTCTTCTTATAACAACATATGTCAATGGATTTGTTTTGACGGAAAGAGTTTTAAAAACTTATTTCCAAGTATATTCATATTCTAAGTACTGGTAGATAGAGTTTGAACATGATCAAACCTTTAATGTACTATATGAACTTTTTGACTAAGGAGTTGAGGATCTTTTGCCTTACATTGAGAATTTCATGAATGATACCAAGGCAAAGATTCAACAGCAACAGATTTATTCTGGGAGATGCAGGTGAAAATAATGGGAGTAAGGAATTTGCAGCATAGACGGAAGCTCCACAGCCTTAGTGCACCATGCCCAGCGGCCTTCTCTCAGTTCAGGAAGCGGAGGCCAAGCCAGGGACTGATGGCCTGCTAGAACATATGGGACCCCTGGGACACAGGACGGTGGCCCAGGCAGAGGTTCCACGGGCTCTGGTCCACTATGCCCAGCATCTGCCTTACAACATGGGAGCCAAGAGCCCATAGAGGGAGGTTAGGACCCTGCGAGGTGAGACATGCTGCCCCAAGGCGGGCTTGTGGAGAGCTGGCGACCTGTGCTCCAGACAATTGCGCTTGGGCTAGCTACCAGGTACACTGGACCGAGTCCCGGAAGCTCCACAGCCTTAGTGCACCACACCCAGCAGCCTTCTCTCAGTTTGGGAGGCAGAAGCCAAGCTGGTGGCCTGACTGTCCAGTGTGGCTGGCCTGGGGAGAGCTTAAAACCAGCACTCCTGGTGGTTGAGTTCATACTCACACCCTAGGACATGGGACTATGGCCCAAGGTTCCATGGGCCACAGTTTATGAGGCCCAGGTTCCACCTTTCAATTTAGGATCCAAGAGCCTGTGGGGGAACCACCACTGCTCCAGGAACTGTGTGTACAAGAGGTAATTTACCACACAACCAGAGGAAGCTTTGGAACACCGCTCAAAGCAAGGAAATATAGAAAAATGACAAAAGAAAAAACCAAAAGGCAGGCTCAAAGCTTCAGGCCACCCCAAGAAAGTTTAGAAGCCATGTACATAGAAGAAAAAAGAAGCCATACACCTGAAATGTCTGAAATCATATCAAATGAAATAAAGATGCAACTAGGGAAAGCTATGGAGATAATCAAATCAGAAATACTTGCCCAGGTAAAAGAATAAATGATAAAAATAGTGAAAGAAATAGTGAACATATCTAGTGAAGACACAGCAAAAAATTAGAGGAACAAAGCAAACAGATAGAATCCCTGAATGAACAATATAAGAAACAAACAGAATACGTAAAGCAGATTCAAAGAGATATACAGGAAATCAAAAATGCTATTGAAAGCTGCCAAACCTCCTCAATGAAAGTGAAGATAGAATTTCAGCCCTTGAAGATAAAAATGCAGCCAGTGAACAGGAAAGACGAGATCCTTTAAAAATAACAAAGAATAAGGAAATAACAATTCAACACCTGCAAGATGATGCAAAGAAAAATAACATAAGATTAATAGGGATAAATGAAAACGAAGGGGACAGCCCAAATGATATCAAGAGGATATTTACAGAAGTAATAACTGAAAACTTCCCAAACATGAGAAGAGAAACAGGCATTTGGATAAGTGAAGCGTATAGAACTCCAAACAGCCATAACCAAAGTAAAACTACACCCAGACACATAATAATCACCATCCCAGAAATCCAACATAAGAACAGAATACTAAAAGCTGTTAGAGAGAAAAGAGAGATCACCTATAAAGGAAAACCTATCAGAATCATGGCAGACTTCTCAACAAAATGAAATCAACAAGAACATGGAGTGAAGTATTTCAGAACATAAAGGAAAACCACTTCCAACCCAGACTGACATAACCTGCAAAACTGTCCTTCAAAATGGATGGAGAAATAAGATACTTCCATGAAAAGAACAGCTGAAGAAGTTCATGAACACCAAACCAACCCTACAAAGAATACTGAAAGACATTCTAGATACACACTGGATAAAACCACCGAGCAAGGCAGACAATTAAACAGAATGGAAAGCTAAAGACACAACAGAAGAAAGATAACATGTCAAAAATAAATCAATATTTAACAGTTACAACCATTAATGTAAATGGCTTCAACTCACCAATCAAAAGAAACAGATTGGCAGAATGGATCAAGAAAAAACATACAACCATATGCTGTCTACAAGAAACCCATCTAACCCAAAAGGACACTCATAGACTGAAAGTCAAAGGATGGAAAACAATACTTCATGCTGCAGGAAACCAAAAAAAAGCAGGAGTAGCAATCCTGTTTGCAGACAATGTGAATTTCAAACCAAGAATGATCCAAAGAGTTAAAGAAGGTCACTACATACTAGTTAGGGGAAAACTTCAAGAGGAAGAGATAACAATCTGAAATATATATGCACCAAATTCCAGAGCACCCAGCTATATAAAGCAAATACTAACAGAAGTGAAAAATCAAATAAGCAATAACACAATTATAACAGGAGAATTTAACACACCATTGACACAAGGGGTCAGACCAACTAGACAGAAAAGCAGCAAAGACATAACAAAACTAAATCACACCTGTGAACAAATGGACTTGATAGATGTATACAGAGCGTTCCATCCAACAATATCAGAATATACCTTCTTCTCAGCAGTACATGGGACATTCTCTAAAATAGACCATATACTAGCCCACAGAACATATTTAAGTAAATGCAAAAGAATTGAAATTATCCCATGCATGTTATCAGATCATAGTGCCATGAAACTAGAAATTAATGATAAAAGAAATTGCAAAAAACCTACAAACACATGGAAACTGAATAATGCACTCATGAGCAACCAGTGGGTCACAGAGAAAATTAAAGAAATTAAACAATATCTACAAGCAAATGAAAATGCAAACACAATTTACCAGATTTTATGGGATGCAATGAAAGCAGTCCTCAGAGGAAAATTTATTGCATTGAGTTCCCACATCAGGAAGACAGAATGAAGACAAATAAACAACATGATGCTACAACTCAAACATCTAGAAAAATAAGAGCAAGTGAACCCAAAAGCCAAAAGAAGGGAGGAAATTATAAAGATCAGAGCAGAAATTAATGCAATAGAGACTAAGAAAACATGGCTTTATACTATTGTGTTATGTTTGATATTATTGTAATTGAAACTATGCTCAACTATAGCAGAGTAAGAGATATGGTGTTAGATACTGTTGATGTCCAGTTGACTTAATGTAAAGTACTGTGTTGCCTATGTTGTCCTCTTCTGATCTGCTCTGTACTGCCCCCTTTTGTTTTATTCTCTTTTAAATTAAAAAAA